>MU832093.1:0-87644 GCA_029204225.1 Diphasiastrum complanatum | reverse complement strand
GTGGCCGATATTTTTTCAAATTAAAATCATTACATCTTTCTACGATGTTGCATTTCTATGGTTTCATTTCAACACATCTCACAATCACTTAGAATTGGAAAAACTTATCAATATTAATAGATGTGTGAACTAATTAAGAGAACAATTAGAAAATATAAAATGTTGATTATTTATATATTATAATTAAAAAGCATCTTCTTTGTGTAACATTTGTGAAAATTATATGAAAGATAATAATACACTTTGTCACAATGTTTTATTATTCATTCATCTTTGCAAACACACACACGTGTATAACATTGCAACTTTTTTATCAACAAATTAGCTTAACAAGCTACCACATGGCTCTCAATTGCAAGGTAGTTAGCATCCTTTCAAGTGCAAATTTACTCACTTATGTTTTCACCCATTAATACCATATTGAGGTTAATGCCAGATTTTGATGATGGAATTTTCTCAATATAGAAAACACATCATAATGTCCATAAATACATAAGATAGCAGGTTATATTCAACTGGTAATAATTCCAATTTGTCAAAGCATAATAATTTGACATAATGATCATTTGATTTTTTGTTCACATTTTATTATTAGTTTGCACTTATTCAAAACCTCAAAAAAATCTCATTTACTTTTAAATTAATCGTAAAGTTGTTGTTTATCAAAATATATTCATAATAATAAAAAAAAAAAGAATCACAACAAATTTATTTTGCCATGTGTGGCAAATTTTCAAAGTAAATTTCCAAAGTGTGGTATTTTGATATTGCCATGCATGGCAATAATAAAAAGCCAACTCCCTGAAATTTTCTCTGAAGATTTGCCACGCATGGCATTGCCATGCATGGCAAATCTCCAGTGATACATGTCACATGATAAGTAGTTAAATAATAGTCGTATGTGGTACTTCCACACGTGGCTCTGCCACGCCGACACATTTTGAATTCATTTTTCAAATTCCGAGTTTTAAAATTTGCATGGCACTGCATGCGTGGCAGTGCCACGCAAAATCTAAAATTTGTTGTCGGACCCCACTTCCAGCCTGGATTTTCACCGGCAGGGTCCCCAAAAAAGTTTTGGCGTGGATGTTCCATGCGTGTCAATGCCACACAAAAGAAAAATGTCAAAATTTTGGCTAAGTATTAGGTTCGCGTGGCAGCATCGTGTGGCAAAACGCCCATATGTGTAGTTGTGACTTTGGTTGTTTGTGTTTCAAATGGATGTGTCAAATGCATTTTTAAATAGCCACTTGGAAGACAACATATTCATGGAGCAGCCTGAGGGCTTCATCAAGCAAGGTATGGAAGACAAGGTGTGCCATCTCAAGAGGAGCTTGTATGGTTTGAAACAAGCTTCTAGAACTTGGAACACAAGGCTCGATACTTTTCTTATCTCTATTGGATTTACTCCTAGTAAGTATGATCCCCCTTTGTACATAAGATTTAATGAAAACAACATTGTACTTTTATTACTTTGTGTTGATGATTTCATATTTAGTGTAGATGATTTAGAAGGTGTTGAGAAAACTAAGCTAGATCTATTCAAAGGGTTTAAGTTGGTAGATCTCAAACATTTGCACTTCATTTTGGGTATGGAAGTACTCAGATCTTTAGATTATTTTTTCATTTGTAAATCTAACTATGCTCAACACTTGGCTTAATTAGTAGAGTTATGTTATCATCTAGCTAGATTGTGAGGAGGAGTATAAAAATCTCACAACACTAGCTAAATTTACACATTCTCCCATCTTCAAAAAATACTAATGTCCGTCAGCTTGCTATCTATTCTACTCAACTTCTGTGTAATTCATTAATCTTATAACAAGAAACATAAAGGCCCTATTTTGGTCATATGGATTGTAATTGGCAAGATGGCAATGTAAATAGATTCCACACGTGCCAAATAGCATAGGATGCTTTCCCAAGGCTTCATTCCTCATATTACAGTGTGATAGTATCTTTGAAATGAGGCCAAAATGTGCTTAGATAAGCTAGAGAGATTCTAGGAGCTAAAAATAACATGTTTTACATTGTTTTTGGATCTGAGATCTTGACCCCATATTAGGGTGGATCCAATGACCTATTAGGCTAGATGTTAGGGTTAGGGTATGATAAGGTTAAAGATGCCCTAAATGTTAAGATCCAAGCTCAAAATGTATAAATATGTGATGGGATCTCCATCCAAATATGAAGAAAAATCGAGTCTTTTTCACTTCCATCAACATTGTCTTTGAGTGGCGAGTCATAGCTATTGTATGTGAGTGATTTTATACATTCATTACATGTTTTGGAAGGTACTACAGTTGATTACAGGTCTACTATGCTTGATGCACTTTACTTTTGTGTATTTGATCAAATCTATGTGGCCATTGTCGAGTTAAATGCCAAATTAGCTACTTTTGGTAACTAGTCTTGATTCTAGCTCATAGTTTGGATCTAGATCTTTGATTTGTGCATCCTCCATCACTTTTAGAACTGATTGGGATTGAATTTGTTGTAAAATTTTGTCATCTAATATATGTTGCTTTAAAGATCTTAATAATAATAATCTATTAATTATTTTTTTTAGCATAGTTAAAATTTTTCACAAAATAATATATATTTTTGTATCATAATATATTTTTTGAAGCATTTTAAATATTGACATTTTTTAAAAAGAATTAATTTTTGTTTTAAAAAATGGGTCTCCATGTCTTTTTTTTTTTTTTTGTTATTGTGTTGTATGCAATCAATCATCAAAATACAAAACATTTAATTATGAGAGAGAGAGAGAGAGAGAGAGAGAGAGAGAGAGAGAGAGAGAGAGAGAGAGAGAGAGAGAGAGAGAGAGAGAGAGAGAGAGAGAGAGAGAGACAGACCATTGAGGTTACATTTTCTTTTCTATAATAAAAATGAAGGCAAGTCCAAAGTGTATATAGGGTCAGTGATTGAACATGTAGGATCACATTATATTCAATATTGCGAGTACATATTTTTCAACAAATAGATTATAATATACAATGACAAAGAAATTGGGTCATTACTTACTTCGATAAAGCACATAGTTTGATTTAGAACCTTTTAGATCTCGTGTGATCTCTTATTGCTAAGTTTAGATCGGTCTAATAAGCACAAACCGAGCGTAGGTTGGCACTAGAATAGGTTGTATCACATTTTTTGTACATTACGAAAGTTCTTGAGTACGAAAGATCTTTATAAGAAATGCCACGTAGGATGGACGAATTCGTCAAAATTGGAAATCAGCATACAAGAAGTGTCTGCCCACAGTAGTTCGAATACAAAACCACTCTAGTTATAGTCATTGTTAACTAAGGTTTCTCTCGAGAAAAATGATCTCTTGGGAGAATTGAACTCTTGGGAGAAGAGACAATAGGGGCAAGAATTGAAAAGAAGTGCGCCAATTACATTACACTATAGATTGAACAAACTAGAGGAAAAGTAGATGGATGTCATTATAACATTTGCATCAATTAGCAGTCACCATCTTTAAATGCTACATAAAATGCCTACATCTCTCGAGAGAACAGAGAGATGGTGAGATTTGAAAAAAGAAGAGCGGCAATCAAAATACACGGATTGAACAAACTCAAAAATTTGTACTCTACGGGCATCACAAGTCAACCAATCATATGCGTAAGAGCTACTCAGCAACAATTTAAAAAATTCAAAAATTACAAACCAATTTGCTAGTCCCGATGAGCTACGTAGATTTCATTTTTGGGTCTTTTGATTGGTCCAAATGGAAGCAAAAATTAGAGAAAAAAATAAAAGTATCTTTTGAAAAAGGCCCTTTTGTACTCAGGAACTCATGTAATGCCTAGTCTTGTTGTTTACTGGCATCACTTTGATGGTGCAATGCTTGACATAAGCAAGATCTCCTTGTTGCAAGAGAAATCTTCAACTCATGAAAGGAAATAAATACTCCAATTGTAGGTTGTTTGAATTGTGGCACACATATTGCTACTACATATGTATAGAGAGCTTGATTGAAAACCCATGAAATTTGTTGGCCTGGCTCACTAAGAGGATGGCAAATAGCATGGGCTCTGAGAGAGTTACATGTAAAGGGCACTTAGTGGATATCATTACTCTTACAACATTGGCATTTTTTGAAAAAAAAAAATTACACGTTTTGTACTCGTTCTATACATTCTCCCCACTGAACAATACAAAATGGGGAACGGAAAGGTTCCGTATGGAAGCTGTTCCGTACTTCTTCCATATTATATATCTGAGTATTGGTTGTTTTCATCTACAAGAATAAAATGGAGCACTTTATGTATGAAATCTTCTTTTGTACGTTTTGTGCTAGTGGAATAAAGTGGAGCTAAAGTTTAGAACACCTTACAGTACTTTCATAGAAGAGTCGTAGGATTTTGGAGAGGTTGGCTATAGAATTTGATAGTAGCAATGGTGCATAGTCATTTGAGGGGCTCATATTATCCCTTCTTTCCTTAGCCACACCTACGGATGCTAATAAATATTGCATGTGGATAACTAACTTGAAGCAAAGTGTCAACGGTCAAAACACAATACGAATGTGCATCACGTATGGTGGAAGGCCTCGTTGTCCGAGGGCCTTCCTTGCAGGAACGGCCCTTGCCCGAGGGCAGGGTCTCGACTTGCAAGGAAGGCTCAAGATGCACGGGCCTTTCATGAAGTAATGCAATTGAATCTGTCAAGAGAAATTTGCATGATATCTTGTTCAGTGCTCGGAAAAACCGGCAACTATAGGAATGTAACCGACAAGTTTTCTTGGAAAACCAGCATCATAAAATGTTTAACGATTTTTTACACAAACATATATACCCTTTTATAGGTAAAAGTCTTAGAAAATCTAATAAGTTTTATAAACTACCGATTTTTTTGAGGATAACTCAGGTTTCCCAAGCACTTTCTCGTAGGTATCCTTGCTAGTTGTCATCACTATATTTCATTAAGTTCTTCTTGTTAGCAACGAATGATGCATATTACCTACTACGTTATTAGCAGGGCTGGCCGATGATGTATTAAAAACAGGCCCCATAATAAGCCATAATGAGCAAACTCCCCCCCCCCCCCCCTAATAAAAACAGAACATGAAAGGAAAATAAAGCGAAATTTTAAGATGCCTGTCAAACTAAAGACATAAAAAATTCAAACGGGATTTCGTCCGAAGGCGCTTTACATTCATAATGTCATTTTGAAAAACCTTTGCCCGTCAACTCTCAACGCGTTACGCAATGCGCTTCCAAAACAAATGTCAGTGGACCTAGCCCTCTAATTATTGTTCCTTCCCTCCCTTTGCCCCAGCAGGCATTCTGAGGCCTCGCACAAACCAGGCACGTCCACGGTCCTTCGTTATTCCCTACACCAGCCCAGTCACGCGCCAGTGAATTTGTCCTTCCTCGTCCTCTCGTCTTATCATGGCGATATGGGGTATAATGGATGAACACAAGCGGTGGTGCAACGGGGGGCAAAACAAGGACTCGCTAAAGAAATGTGGAAGCAATCGTGGAAAGTTGAAATTTAAATTTTCTCAGGCAGCATCCATAAGGGTTAGCTGCTGGGCAGCAACAATGCATCTTACACTTGTTGCAAAGTAATCGGCTGGGCACTTGCTTCAAGCGACTTGAGCGCATTAATGCTCCCCCCACTTTCCTGAGCCCCAAGAATTGTAAGTGCATGTGCCAGGCTATCTGAGTTTATCCTGCTCGCGCACTAGGCATCGAGTTTATTGTGGGTGGCAGTGCACATGGGAGCCCGATGTTTATTCACATCGCAGCGGAGTCAATAATTAACTGGCGTCCAAGCCATGCAGCTTGCCTGATTCGCTGGGAGATATTCTTCCATCAACCAGTAGCATGAACGTCCAGCTTTAGGAATACTAAACTTCGTACCCAAAAAACATGATGAAGATCACGAGTATAATCCAGTGCAAGGCTGAGTACGAGAAAAGTTGCTGAGCCTTGATTTGCAGAAAAGTGGCAATCAGATTCTCACTATTTCATGTAAAAATGAATATACATATTCATTTTTTTTACATAGGAATTTTGGTAACTGGAACTGTTAACCATTGATCGTCTAAAGTTCTATGGAACACCTTTTAAAGTGTAGTGTGCAAAAACAGCATCCTAACTTGTCATTATCGTTGTGAATCTGCTTTTCTTGAGAGGGACAGAAGTGAAATCATGACCGCTGGAGTCAAGAAGGACCACTGTTGTTAAATAAGTTGCTGATCTTCCAGGTTGGAGGGTAAAGCGTCATGGCTGGTTAAAGTCACGCTGTACACAGTTATTAAAGCTTTCCTTTGTAGCAGGCAAAGCCAGATTCCATTCACTGTAACATCTATGTGGTCCTTATCTGAAATTTCATGTATGCACAGGTAGCTGATGATTTCACGATCGATTTTCGTCTGTTCCATTAGAACTTATGGCCAGGAGCCGCTCTGACCTGCTAGCAACCTTCTGAAAAACAGAAATATGGCTTTGATAGCAGGATTTATATTATGACATGACCAGATGATTAAACCTGTTACAGCTTAGCCATTTTCTGAAGTCTTGTCCGTATGAGAGCCCTTTCTGGCGTTGAAGTTTCTACCAGTTGCTTTCATTTTCGACTCCCCAAAAGACTCTTTCAGCAAGATCTTACGATTTAATAAGTACTTTAACGCCCACGCGCGCGCGAGCGCGGATGTGGTGTGCCTCTGTGTGTGAGTGAGACCGAACGAGATTTATTTTTTATACGAGATGGGGTTAACGTCATCGTCTTAAACAAAACCAGTTGTTTTACTCTGTTAACCATCCCAAATAGCTTCTAAGCCCCTACTCGTCTTGGCTTCTTATTACTAGTGAACATGATCAAAATGTACCTAAAAAGATTATATTACTTAAAGAGTGAGATGTTTATAATATAAACTATAAGAGGTGTTGGTGTCTCCCCTCCCTCTCCCTCTCCCTCTCCCTCCCTCTCTCTCTCTCTCTCTCTCTCTCATTCATGGGTGATTCTTCGCTTTAAAATGCTCCGCTACACTACACACACTTTTATAACAACACATGACGATCGGAACTTCAAGAAAAGGTCTTGCACCGACACCATATTAGACCTTCCCTTTGTATTAAAAAAAAAAACCCTTTTTTTAAGTTATGCACTTTACAAAGTTTTTTATGCTTAGCCACAACTTTTTATGCTTAGCCACAACGTATGGACAGGAGCAGTAGCTTCGGTTCGATTTTGAACCATATATTGAAAAGAGTCGTTACAGGTATGTTATTTGATGTTACCTTGAAATATAGGTTAAGCTTTAGTAAGTAAAACACTTACTTTAATAGAAGAGCATGAGTATTTGTTATAATTGCGATTCAAAAGTAAAAATACTTTATGATATATAATGAGTATTATGTATTGGTGTTTCTTAAAGAAAACACACATTTTGTGGGAATAACATGGCATCGTCTCAAGACAATACATCTACAATCAACTAGGTATGGTTTCTTTTAAAGAATTCCGGTTACGCATAAGCCACAGATGTTACGTATACGTTTTGTGATGATTCTAACATTTAAGAAGAGGATATGTTCGTTGCTAGCATTAGAGGAGTTCTCAATATCAAAAAGACCCTTTGTAAAGATACTTTTATTTTTTTCTTTAGTTTCGACAGTCACCAGGCCCAATGAAAATGCACAGATTTGAAATCTACGTAACGTAGTTCAAATTAACTAAAAAATAAAAATGCAATACAGAAAACTTTGAAATTTGTGTCCGAGCAGCATGGACATATTCCATTGGTTTCTTCTTCCTGCCCGACACGTGCTAATCTGCCCGACGTCAATACCTCAACTTAAATTTATTTGACTATGCTGGTTAGTATAATGAAATTTTCTAACTATACTAGTTACAGTTATAGAAATATAGTATGTGCAGTTACATAAAATATGGTATACGCAATAACCGTGACTATGTTGGCATTCACATTAGATTAAATGTGATACGAAAAATTGAATTTAAGTATCATATCAGAGAGGTTTTTGGCGCCCAAGCTTTGAAAATAGCAATGGCAAGGAGACCCCGATTATGTGATTCTTTACAATGAGAAAGATGAAGCTGATAACTGGAAGACAACAAAATATACGAAGAACTCATGGGTATTGCTGCATCCATCATCAAAAGGCAATTTTTGACAAAAGAAAAGAGCAAAAATGACTTACAAATCTTATTGGAAAGCTAAAATTTTGGAGTTTAAGACTACCCCGGGAGGTTTATCGATATCAGAAGTCTTAGTGCAATGTGTATATATGCATTCAGAAATCAAAGTACATGATATCAATCCTCATGATCATAAAAATGTAATTGTAAGTATATCAAAATATATGCACTCTACAGCAATCATAGGTGATTTCCTTTATTGATGTTCTTCAGATTATGATGTAAATGCTTCAACATTGTTTTTTTCTTTCAGATTTATATCCATCATGCATAAGTGAATGAGAGCCCGCACAATCACTTGCAGGAATATTAGACGTGATTCACTCTGATGTTGAAAAGCTGCAATACAAAGGAAGAAGTCCAAAGATTGTGGTATCTATTTTTATGAATCTTTATATACGCCACAAACAGATAGAGCTTTTGGCAAGCTCGAAGCAATTCCATTGCCTAGTTTTCAAAGTGATGAGTGGCCTACTCCTGACAGCATTGTTTCTGAATCCTCGAGATGCAAGCTACTCAATGATATTAGAAATGCTATGAAGATAAGCACAGGCTTGAAAATTGTTCACCTAAGTTGGTTTATCTCATTGCATATATTTGTTGATTTTTTCTCGAGTGCTAGTGTTCGTAGGACACCAACTTTATTTGTTTGCCCATCAGATGAGACTTTGTCAGATCTCATGGATCAAGGCTGGGATAGTAAAACAAATAATGACATAGAATGCAGGATTTAAAAGTCCTCAATGATCTTTTGTTATCATATCGAAAAGCAAATGCTCAGTCTCAAATTTAGCTACTAGAGATACAAGAAAATTGAAGGTACATGGCTACCACTGGATCAAGACTTTGAACTAAATGGTCACACAAACCAAATGGAGATAATCATTATCTACAATGAGGAATATTTGACTTGGTTGAGGTGGAAGGGCATTGGAAGCTTGATTTTATCAGAATAGAGCTCATGCTATTACAAACCAATCTACCAACATCTTTCAGATTTATCATCAACGGAAGACTCGTAAGTACTTTATGCTCATTGCCATTTCAAAATAGAACAAAATAATAGAAAATGTCATCATTTACAATTGCACATTCACTAATATTTGCCATGTCACAGATGAGAAAAAGACAGGAGCTGATAATGTGCTGCAAAGATCTACCTACAACAATCACCATTGTGAGAGAACAATAGCTTCAAATAAACTTTAGTAAAAATCTGTGTATACACTCTTTCGTTCAATAAATGAAAGCCCAAGTTGGGAATCTGTACATGTATTCTGTGCTCCCAAATTCATAAACTGAAGCAGCATTTGATATATCAATGTATATTTTTCTATGAAGTCTATACATGTATTTTTGTTCTATGCTATCTATATTTTTTTTTATCTTAATTTAGTATAACTACATCATCCTTTGCACCATCATCAATAACGGGAGGCTGAAGCCTTGCCCTAGCTAGTATAATTTCTTGTCTAAATCTGCACACCTGGCTTGATGTGTACTCAGGAAGTGTAAACTGCAAAATAGAACATTCATGTATTAGTAATGGCCAAAAACATCACCATAATTGAAAACTAATCACGATTCCAAAATAAGAATAAACAAAATTAATTACCTTAGAAATATCAACATCTTGTTGAAGGTTGAACCACTCTAAAAACAATTTGGCATTGTATAATGTGTACCACCCACAGCTGAATGAATCATTTTGCTGGGGTGACTGCAAAATAATTCAGCACACAAGAAATCAATTATGAAACAGAATGAATTAAATTGAAAATATTTTATTAGAATACTGATTTCAAAATGCTATTAAGAAAGATAGAGTTTACCTCCAAACTGACGATCTGCCAGTCCACGGAATGGAGAACGTCTGTAGGAATATATTTACTTAGATATCAAAGATATATATCTACATTCTTATGCGTATTTCTCGCCGAATTCATCTTAGCACAAAAACCTTTAATAATATTATTTACAGATCTCTTAATAGAGAACAGGGTTAAACTCCAGAGGTCACTGCAAAATAAGATTGAAATTTCTTTAGCTGCAATTCTGAGAACTATTTCTATTGACAATGCCAATGTCAATGCATAAAACAACAAGAAGCATTTAATATATCTTATTTCGTATGATAAGGTATGAGCAGATACTTTGTTGCTGGTGTGAATCCACTTGTTAGACACTGTGACAATATGTCATTGTTCTCCTTGAAGGCCTGAAGCAGAAAGTTACTCAGCACCAGCAACTCATTTGATGAATCTCTTGCAATGTCATATTGCAAGAGTGTAAGCCCGGACTCTATCATAGGATCACTGATAGCCCGTCTGACTTTGAGATCCAAGCAATCTATAACTCTTAAATTAATACTAAAATCAACTTCATCTAGTCTAAAGCAAAAAGGAGTACCAATAGTATCTATAGCATGGGATATGTATAAAAATTTGGAGGAGGAGGAGGAGGTGGATGTGTAGTATCTGAAGGGGTATCCAAAACAGAGGTAGCTATATTTACAACAGTGTTATCTACAATGGATTATGGGTTAGGCTTTACAGAATCTGAAGGGTAAGGCTTCACTTTCTTAGGAGCACGCTTGGGGGCTGTCTGCTTCCTAGGACGCTTCGTAGGAATATCAGTTCTATCTACAGGAGTTGGTCTAGGAGCAGCAGGCTGAGATACATGTAACCTATAGTACCTATCCCTCATCCTCTTCAGGAGCTGAAAATCCTTGAGTATTATGGTAACCCTCTTGGAATGGATGGCAAGCAAAAAAAAATCCTAAAAAAAAGCCTAATGTAATCTTCAGCAGCCTCCTGAAGGCACTGAAGAGCACTGGGTGTGAATCTAACCAGTTGTCCGAGATCATTTCTTGTTATATTCTGGACAACACGGTAGAATGGAGCTCTTGGGATCAACAGAGCCGTTGATCTCTGATACTTGCGTATCTCAGAGAGCCACCTGCTGCGGTTGCACGTTCTAGGTCTAGCGGGTGGTGTGATGGCAACCGCAGGGGATGAGGATGAGCCAGGAGAGAAGAAGTCCCTCCTTGTCTGCTTTCTCCTATCCATGGACGTGTACTATGTGATAGCGAACTTGTGCGTGACGATTAGGATGAGCAGGGAGGGATGATAAAGAGCTCACAGAGGATCGATATGTACGAACAGAATGTACGGTATATCGGACCTGTGTGAGCCGAATATCACAGAGAACGATTAGTTTTGAGGAAAGACCCACAAGTGCGATATGGAGTGATACGTAGGCAGACGTATCGGACCGTGCGCATGGAAGGCGGTAGGAGGAATTTTGATTGTGAAGGACGCGCACAAGTGCGATATGCGGAGCCTAAAAAAAAGTGAAAAAAATTCATCGAAGTTTGTGATTTTATATCATGGTTCGCATGTGCGAAAGAACGTCCTGTCACACGTGTGGGAGTTGTACAGACAAATGTGAGAGCGACATGTGTCACCCTATCACATTACACGTGTGAGATTTGTACGATCAAATGCGAGAGCGACACGTGTTGTCGAGCAAACGAATGAACAGGCGACACATATTTAGGTGTCATTTCACATGTGTGTTGGTGTCACCTCACATGTGCCTGCACCTGTAGTCCAATTGAAAGGTGACACGTGTCCTAAGTCCGTTGACCACACATGCAAAAATTTAGTATAAATGGCACGAAAACCGATTAATTTTTTACCTTTTCCGTTCTCAAAATTCACAACATATCGCTCTTGTGCACGCTCATTGCCTTCCGTTTGCTTGCAACTATACCTACTCGCACACAAGTGCGATATTCGGTATCTGCCTGCCATACATATCCCTCTTGTGCGCCATTTTGATAGTTAGTTTTGGTTCAGTTCTCCCTCGCGCACAAGTGTGATATTCATGTTACTGCCATGGCCTCTTCCTCATCATCCTCACAAGATTCAGGCTTGAGTTCATTTCTTAGTGAATTTGGGATTACTGAAAACCTAGACTATTTCCACAGTCTATTGAGGCCATATCTACATGTTTTCAGGACTGCACAACCAAATTCTGACATATTTTATGAACTATGTCAGACTCAGAGATATACTTAGTAAGCCTGTTTTCTCCATAGGTCCACTCCAATACATGCATTATACTGATCTTGTTCATTTCTTCCCAGCTTTCAGACATAGACTGGATAGAATGTTCACCAAATTGTTTGATCTTTTCAAAAGCAGTTCAATGTGTCCGTATTGCAACAAGAAATGTCGATTGGTTGAATTTCAGAGTGGTTTCATACTTATTCCTGTTAGTTCAGATCCCAAATGATGATGAAGTTTCTATTGCTGACCCTCCTTTTGCACCATCCTCTATTCAGTCAGCTATTAAGGATATCAGTCCCTTTCTTATCGACACTCCTCATAAGGAAAGTGACTTAATTGATGTAAATACTGATGTTCTCCAGGATTCTTTCATTGGCCAAAATACATTTGATGATGAATCCAAATGTATGGAGGAGTCAAAACGTCTTTTCAATTTGTCTGTATATTATATTAATGACGATATATATTTTACTACTATTGATTTATGTAAATTTTTTGACGAGGTTCTATGTTTATTATCCGGCACAATTTCCGAATTCTCCGACTTTGTACATTTTGAAACAGATGACCTTGTTGCTGGTATTGATTTTGATCATGAGGAGGGACTTATGACTAGTGAAGAATGCCTGAATAAGACTTTATCAAATATAATTGAGGTTGGGCGAGGCAGACCATCCGATGAAGAATTCACGACATTCCAATCCCAGATGGGCTTCCCTCGTCCATAGGAGCAGCTTCCTTTTGAGGGCTCTCGATTGCAGGTGCAACGCTTACACCGTACTGGGCAAAGATTCTGATCAATTCTTGTCGAAATCTATATACATCATCAGGAGTATACGGCTCAAGAGTGAACTGTCATCACAAAATACGAGAATCAGCAAATTACAAACAATGATAGTAATAAATTATGAATCACAATGAAATGAACTACAAATGAATAGAATATTACCTTTTCAATATCTACATCCGTTTGTAAATTATACCATTCAAAAAATAGCTTTGAATTGTACAAGACGAACCATGCACAACTAAAAGCGTCATTTTGCTGTACACACTGCATATATAGAACAAAAATTAGTAATATTATGATAGAAATTTTATTTATGCTATGACGATACATTTGAATTAAAAAAAGAATACATGCATATTAGAGATAAATTGAATATACCTTGAGAGATTTAATGGTTATATCTCCAATTGAAGTTGTCGTTGTCGGTATTTCCCGAACGGCATCTTGAAGTAGAGAATCAAACTCTCTATGTGTATTTACAGCTGAGTTTGATTTTACACATAGAAAATTTGATACTCCCTCCTTATTTATCTTTACAATAAGAATGTTTAGGCTCCGATGCCGACTGCAACAACCAAGATACAAATATCGATAAAGTCATATTTATGAAAAAATTCCGTTCTTATTGAAACAATGAGACATGCAACAATCCAGATTAAAGCAACAAAAACAAAAGAGAAATCCTTACTTATTTTCATATGGAATCAAATAGAATTTCGCCATAGGACTGCACTCGATAAAATAGACAGCCTTCTCAAAATTGGCTTCTTTCGTCTTTACCGCTCCCATGAAAAATGGACTAACTACAAAAACTGTACCATGGGAATCGAAACTAATACTATTCAGCAAAAAAGAAACTCCGGCCTCTACTATTGCATCTGAAATTTTTGAGGTCTTATCTTTTAGCTTGGCACAAAATTTGGGACCTAATCTAAAGCTTCTACATACATCTGGAAGAAAAAAATCAAAAAAGTTACCAAAAGATCCACATTGTTAGCTAGGTAGGCCTCGTATTGATTAGAATGGTCAGAATAAAAAAAACCTGGGCTGGATCATATGGAATTCTCACAAAAAGATTATGTACAGGAGTAGAAACAGAAGTGGAAACATTATTTATAGATTTCTCTATTATTTTGTCTAGCTCCTCTTGGGTAATCAACACTTTTGGTGATGAAACCTGTTGAGGAGCTGGACGAATAACAGGAGGAGGAAGGGGTGAAGATTCTCGATTTGAGTCAGATTCTCCAGCATCTGACTCAGAGCTTAAGAAGACACGAGGTCTCTTGGCCGGGATAACTCTAGGAGGAAGGAAAACAACTGGCCTTCAAGATCTAGCCTTCTTGGGGACAGACTGCTTTCTCTTCCTCCTAGAGGTAGTAGGCAAATCAGTCCTATCCAGAGGCAGGTCTCTGGAGGTGCTGGCATTATCAACATGCAGACTAGAATATCTGTCCCGAAGCCTTTTGAGAATGACGAAATCCTTTGGCATGATGGTGACACGCTTACCATGCACTGCCAAAAGACACAAATCCTCAAAAAATTGGGACAGAAAATCTTTTGTAGCACCCTGCAAGGCCTGCATGGCTGTCATGGCAAAACGAACATCTAGCCCAAGTGACAGAGTGACATTTCGTACAGATCGGCCGAAAGGAGCTCTAGGAATCAACAATTCAGTTGATCTCTGGAGTTTTCTGATCTCCCTCAGCTAGACTTGCTTCCTGTCATGCCTACGGCAAGTAACAGGGGAAACACGTGAATGGGATGGCTGTATAGTGGGTATGGCACTGGCAGTGGATTTGGTCATGGCCATCATACTTAGAGAAAGAAAGTAAATAAAAAAATATTTTGAACAAAAGAACAGTGGATGAAAACAAAAAAATTTGCGATGCTTTTTTTTTTTCATGAATTTGGTATTCCTAATAGGTTGGAGTACTTCAAATCTCTTTTTTCTCCTTTTCTTTTTATTCTACCTTCTATAACTGAGGGCCTTGGTGTGGAGGCATTTTCTGAGATATATCTCAGATATAAGTCCCTGCTCAGTACCCCCTTATTCAGATCTCAAAATAAGGACATGATTCATTATCAGGACCTGGTGGCACTCGACAAGCATATCGATAAAGCTAAGCTTGACAGAATGTTTACCAAGTTACATAATGATTTCAAGTCTGTAGATGAGTGTCCAATTCATAATAAGAAATGTAGATTTGTTGATTTTCAATCTGCTATTGTTTTTTTTCTTTTGTTGAATATTTCTGACGATTCGGAGGCTGTTCTCTCCACTTCTGAAGCAGCTTCTTCTAGTGGTACAAAGTCTAAAAAGTCAAAAATTGTAGGTATAGATACTTTTTTTATTGATACGATGATTGTTCTGATTTTGATCCTGCTCAAAATAGGGCTACGTTTATAGGCCCTAGAACCCCCACTACCCTTTCTCCTTCTGATAAATCTTTGATCACTTTGCCTACTTATAATATAGATGATAATTCCTTTTTGACAATATCGGATATATCGGATCTTTTTGACTTCACTGAAACTGAGACTCTTTGCATTTTGAACAAAGAGCTAGATGAATTTTCGAATATAATTGATTTTGATGCTGATGATCTTCTCCCTGGTGTTGATGATGTACATAATGATAAGTTTTATTCAGAGAAATATTGCTTGAAAATGGCTGTGGAGGAAATGCGCAACAAAGAAGATGATCTACCTTATGAGGAGGAGTTTCTTAGAATCCAAAATTCACCAACAATATTAACATCGAAAGGTGGACATAATATTGATAGAGAGACATCAATCAGTGAAGACAAAGCCGAATGCGTAAGTTTTTGTATCTTATCAAGTACTAGTACATTGGTTATGTCAGTTTATATACTGGAGCTTACTTTGTTTTTTATCATTTCAGGAAACAATTTTTCTTGATGATTTCGAAATTTGTTGAGGAGGGCAGAGATCTTCTGCTGGAGAATTTTCAAGAGATCATGCACTGGGGCACTATCTGAAGTCCTTCAAAAATAATGAGATAAGTGTTGCCCATTCAAAGTTTCATCAACATGGTGAAACTATGATTATGGCAATCAAGGCACTGTCTCATTTTCTTGGAGGACATAATTTTAATAAGGTGCATAAAATAATTTTTGTAAAAAAAACTATTGCGGTTAAAATTTTAGGATATGGACCAATGAATTCCATGCTCAGATCATCTCATTTTGCAGTGTATGTTGCTTACGTTGATCTGAGTAAGCATGAAAACTATGAGCTACTGGATCCATACGAAAGAAGAAAATTGTTGCATGATTCTAAATTGCAACTTTCATTGGAAAAAATATCGGAAGCAGATTAGATACTGCTGAATTGTACTTTGTAAATATTTTTCTTTAATATACAAAATTTTATTGTGTGTCTATAGCCTACTGGCTTGTATAAATTTGCATGTTTTATGAAATTTTTTATAATCCGTCGATTTTGACGAATTTGGATTCTTCTGTAAAACCATTGAAAAAGTTGCAGCATATAGCTGTTTTTTGTGCTTGTCCCACCATGTTGTGTACTTTTATGAAATGCCGCTCTTGCTTGCCAATGAGATTTTTTCATTCCTTGTGATGATCATATGCTAAGACTTCCACTATTTCTTGCAAAGAATGTCGAATGATGTCGTAATATGTCATAAAAATATAATCTAAATCAGTACCAAAAGTATCTAATTTAATTGCACATATTTGTCTATTGTAATGTAAAATCAAAATCTTACCATATAATGTGTTATATGATCATCACCCCATGTCATTTGAACTGCATCCACAAATTCATTGGTTGTTTTTTGTATCATTTGAACATCAGTATTTGAAAATTTATATTTTCTCAAGTATTTCACCATGTTGTCTAACTTTTTACAAACTTCTACTTTGTGTATACGAGTAGGACCTTCTTCTTCGAAATCTTGAGTTGCTGCAATAATTTCTTTCCAAACCGTGTATTGAACCTTAGATTGTTTGCCAGAATAATTTGATAAAAATCTTTGAGCTTCAGATCCTCCAATGTTCGACTTGCATGGAATAAGTCTTGTTTTACCTGATAGCTTGTCATCTTTTTTTTATTTTAATGTGGCCTTTATGTAAGCCTGCTTTGGACAACACATCTTCTAATATGGAAATAGCTTCCTTCGTAGAGGCCTCTGGCTCGGAATTCCATGCAAACAAAATGTGAAGATATACTATTTTTTCTATATTAAGCACCTCCGCATGCAATGTACAAATATGAACATTTCGTAGAGGAATCGGTAGTACGGACTGACAAAAAGGTAAAGCAGCTGAAAATGGACAGAGGAGGAGAATACATCTCCAAACGCTTTGCAGGGTTTTGCACCAGCAAATGCATACTTCACTTGAAGACTGCAGCTTACACACCACAACACAATGGTGTGGCAGAGAGAAGCTGCGAAATCTATGATGGCCTATTCAAGGGCATCAAAATTTTTATGGGCTAAAGCAGTAGCTGCAGTCAATTAGCTGTAGAATAGGACAGGTAGATCCAGTGTTGCACATAGCATGCCACACAAGGTTTGGTGTGGCAACAAACCAAGTCTGACACATGTGCGCATTTTTGGATGCGTAGCATATGCCCACATTTCAGATCAAAAAAAAAAAAAAAAAAGCTAGATGAAAAGGTGGAGCCAAGATTCCTTGTAGGATATGATGTTCATTCGTCATACTACAGGATTTACATGTCTGACAATAGACAGATCAAGACTGTCTAAGACGTCAAATTTGATGAGTCAAAGACAATGGCTGACGGAGATCTAGTCAGCTACGAAATCCTGACAAGAGGCTATTATGACCTGCCAACATCAACAGAGAGAGCAGACCCTGAGCATCCAAAAAAAGATGTTCGATTTCTAGATGGACAATGACTGTTCGGACGACGACCATCGAGGCATGCAACCTGTACCCAAGACACTGGCTACTCACCAGAGTTCGGCCGTCAGCAAAGGCAAGAAGCTTGACAAAGGCAAGGCCATTGATATGACTGCAAACTCTCCAAGAAGATCCACGAGAGAAAGAAGAGCACATGTCAAATTTGTCCCTGACAGCTCATCTTTAGTAACAGAAAAATTTTGTGGATTTGGCGGAGAATCTCAAACGTATGAGGAAGCTATCAACTTTCCAGATAAGAACAAGTGGATTAAAGCAATGGAAGACGAGATGAATTCCATGGAGCAGAACAAAGTCTGGAATCTACCAGAAAACAGGAAGACTATAAAATGCAAGTGGGTTTTCAAATACAAGTATGGACCCGATGGCAACATATCAAAATACAAGGCCAAATTGGTAGCAAAAGGTTTCTCTCAAAAGTATGGTGTTGATTGTACTGAAACCTTTCCTCCAGTCGTAAAGCATTCGTCCTTACACCTACTATTTGCATATGCAGTAACATACAGTCTCAAGATTTACATAGTGGATGAGAAGACCGCCTTCCTATATGTATGAGGAAGCTATCAGCTATCTGCTCACGCTTTGCCAACTATGCCTACCGAATGCAAAGAAGCATATACAGAGTAAAGCAGTCTGCCATGTAGTGGTATAAGAAGAAGGATCACACCCTCATATCCTTAGGATTTCACCCATTGATGGCCGACTACAATGTCTATACAAATGTCACAGATGAAAAAATTATAATCATTGTTGTCTACGTCGATGACACTTTGATTCTATCTAGAACAGACGACTTGATTGCTCAGGTGAAGCATAATATTTCACAACATTTTGAAATATCAGACCTAGGGGAAGCAAGATGCTATCTAGGATTGTAGATTGACAGAGATCTTGACAAAGGAAAGTTGTATCTTCACCAGTCAAGTTACATCCAAAAAATCATTCATGATTTTCAGATGACAGACTGCAAGGGAGCAAATACACCGATGGTAGCTGGAACGATTTTGACGAAACAGGACTGCCCGCAAAATGCAGAAGAGCAGGAAGCCATGCAGAATGTGCCCTACAGGAGGCTGGTTGGATCACTCATGTACTTGGAAGATGATACACGTCCTAACACTACTTATGCAGTTTTTAAGATGAGCCAATTCAACATCAATTCGGGCCCTACGCACTGGAAGTTCACCAAAAGAATTCTGCAATACCTTCAATAGATGAAGGATTATGAGTTATGTTTCCCTCAGCATGGAGGGTTCCAGATCAAATCCTACAGCGATGCAAGTTGGGCATCCTTGAAAGATGACTACAAGAGCGTCTTAGGAGGATGCACAATAGTAGTCGGTGCAACTGTGATATGGATCAGCAGGAAGCAAAC
This sequence comes from Diphasiastrum complanatum, assembly GCA_029204225.1. NCBI lineage: Eukaryota > Viridiplantae > Streptophyta > Lycopodiopsida > Lycopodiales > Lycopodiaceae > Diphasiastrum > Diphasiastrum complanatum. The sequence continues at coordinate 68,294 of MU832093.1, read as the reverse complement.
CATAACTGTGCAATCATCTTGCGAAGCAGAGTATGTTGCAGTAGCCAAGATGGTGAACAAGCTTACATGGCTCAAATAGTTCCTTGACGGACTAGGAGAGAACCACAATGAGCTGCTACTATTGTTCATGGATATCTCATCTGGGCAATTCATCTGACGAAGGATCCAGTGTTTCATTCCAGGACAAAACACATTGCTATCAGATATCATCTGAGAAGAGATCTAGTTGAGAAAGACAGGCTGAAGACCGAGTTTGTTCTAACGAAACAAATGGTGGCTGATATCTTCACGAAGCTTCTTGACAAGGTAATTTTTGAGAAGCAGCATGCAAGATCAGAAAAATACTAGCTTTAGAGAGTGCTGAAAAAATTAAGAGTTTTTATCTTTCAAAGCCTTAGCATTTTTTTTTTCTTAGTCTTTCCTTGTTGTTTTTTCTTATTGTTGCATTTGGAACTACGTTTCGCACAGTCTGCGTTTTTCAACTGTCTCGTCGCACAGTTGCAATTTTTTGGTCATGAGAAAAATGCAGCACTAAGTCAAAAGCACTTAGAAAAATAATTCAGGCCAACCCTCCCGACACTGTCGCATTTTTCGCAATTAGGTAAAAAATGCGACACTGTCTCACAAATGCCTTACAAAATGTTTTTCAGCCTACCTTTGGGTTTGTCGCATTTTTCGCCCTTCGGTAAAAATGTGCCACTGTCTCCAAATGCCTTTCGAAAAATGCGAAGGTGCACTTGAAATCACGAAGGTGTCTTTTAGCAAAATGCGAAGGTCCGCAGCGTAAAGTAATGAGCCGAAAGCAGCTGATGTACAGAGCACAGTGACAAAAAACTAGAATCAGTTTAGCCTAATGCATTTTTTTTAAATAAAGCTTTAACTTAATTAGTTCCCTGGATTGATCACATATAGGGATCAACAGAAGATACAAAAAAGAGAGGAGATCACAGATATAGAATATACAGTCACAGATAGACAGAACTGTAAGAGTATGAGATAGCTCGAGAGTGAGTTTACAGATTAGTAGTAGGTAGTCACATTATTCGTGAGAGACAACTACACCTCTCTTGCGCCAATGCGCTGATGTGGGAAACAGACAATGCTCAAGAAAAACATTGTACATTCAGTTCTGATAATAGAAGCAATTCTTCAAACAATACTATGTTCTATAATATGTATGATTTGTAATATTGGAATGCATGCTAGCAGTAGATATCTTTCCGCTATTATTTTACTCAACATTATCTGTTGTTTAGAATTTTAATCTCACAACAAATCGTCAAAAGTGATCTAGGGCTTGGACGAGAATTAGACCGTAGTCCATAGCAGTAGCTACGCCTGCCAAGTCAACTCTATCTAGCCTTTCATCTCCTGGGAACAAATCAGAACTTCCCATCAAGCCAAACATGAATTTATTGATGTGCAGAGGTGAAAATAAAAAAAAAGCATTTAGCATTCACATTCATACATTCACGATTGATCTAGACCTTTGCCTAGTCGTGCCCACTTAAATCTATCACAAAATTAGCCCACGAGAAACATCCATCTTGAATGATCGGCAACTATCCCGCACCAGTAGCTAATCACCCGTGCTTTATACCCAGATTTGAACAACATCTATGTATCAATGGTTAATCCGTACAGTTCGAATATGTCTCTCCACACCCCACAAGGCACATATTGTGCTTCCACCTACCTAGGCAACAATTGGCCTCATCTGTCCTAAGTGCAAACGGTGCCAGACTCACACCCACACCCAAAAAATTTACCGTGCTTACATCTCAAGGGTAGCACCTTGTCACATCAATTCCCCATTCTGTCCACCACCCCGACCGTGGACGCATTCGTGCTTATACTGTGTAGTCGGCTTTGATACCACATGTTGCGCATACATCTTAAAGGGCACTGGAACTTGAGCGACACGGCTAAGTCTAACATTCATCCATCATAAACTCACTAGAAAGCCAACTAGAAATGAAAAATGCCTAACCATTTAGACTTCAGATAAGTGGAATCCCAACCAACTCGAAAGCCAACTCAGAATCCGTCCCCAAAAGGTACCCAAAGGCAAAGACAAGTCACTCATGAAATCCCAACACATAGTGGTCACCAAACTGACCAAGTGGCATAACCGCGAGCCACACGTTGGTGATGTGGACCATTAGATTCTAGAGATGCAAAAGGTTGAAGGATCAACTGTATTAAATCTGGAAGATGTTACATTCAAACCTAGATTGACTGGTCTCGATGGTCTCGGGGCCACCAATAGGTGATGGGCATTGTGCTTGGCTTGAGCTAGTAGAGAGAAGTGAGACCTGGCGACTGGATTCCTGGCACTGGTTGAGCTGTCCAAGTTTTTGTCTGCCGCCGGACTCACCCTATAGTTATGGTGTGATTTGGCATGTCCCACTTGTCCTAGAATCTAGTGTTTTTTGGTAAAGTACGTTTCTGGACTTAATTTTTATTTTGCTGATTAAGCTTGGCAAGTCTGGCAATTCAGTCGAACTCCCAGATATGGTCCTAAGAGTTGTCTTGGTGTGGGCAAAATCAACTTGGCTCCTGGATATGGGTCCCAGGAGGTGACTAGCCCATGACTCGAGATCTAGAGCTAGCTCATGACTTGGGGGAGTAGTTCGAGTGGTGTGTTTTTTGTGCCCTCGATAATTTTTCAAACATCAATAGGCAATGCAATCTAATATATTAAACCGATAGTTTTTGGTCTTCAAAATAGGCTAATACTTTGAATTGACAAGTATTTTAAATATGAGAGAACCGACCAACATTGGTTTATATGCTCATGAATACTAGTCGTAATATGAACTATGTTATAAAGCACATAATATTATGCAAGGAGCCGAGCAAATGAGATTGTGCTCAAATTCCTTCCATTGTGTAATGGATAGTAATTTGACTTTGTTCGCATGACTATTATGACCCAAAATTTACATTTAAAAAACATAATCAACCTTTGAGATTCAAAAAATGTGGGTTAGAGAACTGCTTCCATTGTACTCTTTAGGTAGTTTAAAAATGGGCACAAAAAAGCCCCACCTATTTAGTACATATGACTAAATGGCTTCCTTTCGTAAAATCAATTTTCACATTTTTATGAATTAAACAGAGCTTCACAAAACATAATGTGTGGGAAAAAAATTGTGTCAAATTTTTTTTAATATGCACCTTTCGACACCACCAAAAGATGAAATATTAAAAAAAATTGACCGTTTTTTACACCCGGAAAATGAGTGGAAAAAATTGACCGTTTTTGACACCCCGAAAATGAGTGGAAAAGAATGTAAAAATGAATTTCACGAGGCTCCCATTAGCTCCGGTATTATCTATCCTTTCAACTTTCAAGACAGTTTAGATTTTGAATAGATATGAAGTTTGAAGTCAAACGTCGAACGTAGTGCACACGTAGTAGTACTGCGAAGCACTTTTTGTGCTTAAATGTTTGAAACCTTAAACTGGCGAGATGGCGTTGGCAGAGTGGCATTCTGCCGCTGCTGAATCTTTCTATTGAGCCAGCGAGGACTTCCAGCGCCAATACTTTGAGGGTTTGAGGCCATTTGAATAATATATCGTGTTTGAAAATTGTAATACGTATCCTTGATGCGTATACCATTAATCTAGCTGTGTACGTACTATTTGGTGTATTTCTTCTTAGCTAGCAACGAATTGTATGTTTGCCCACTTTTTGCTATTTTTTAAATCACTTTTGTAACTTGTAAGTTATAAGGATACGTCACGTTGTGACCACGTCTTGTAATGATACAAATGTCACACTCACCTACTTATTGCTCCTTCCCTCCTTTTCTTCCCAGCGAGCCCTGTGTTTTGAAACGCAAATGCACCTTTTTATTCTTGAAAGTTGAAAGGTATGAAACAAAAGACACTTTCATCACAATGCTTGTCTTTACTTTGAAGTTTAATATCAAGACTTATATAAGCAATGGTCTTATTTTGAAATGGATAGAATATGAACTAGGTAACTCGAGTGAGCAAGCCCACTACCTTTTGTATCATGCAACCTGCATGCACCAAGCCACCTTGTGGCGAAGTGTGTTGAAGGCTACTTTTACATGGTAGCAGACTTGTTCACTCAGGGCGAAGATCAATTGAATATGGCTCTAAACACAGATGTTCAAAGCCTTGTCCGCCGCTATCACTCCCCTGAAGCAGCAGTGGCAGAGATCATTGAGATTCAAAGCCACCCTGTGGCGAAGTAGGTTAAAGGCTGCTTTTACATGGAAGCAGACTTGTTCACTCGGGACGAAGGTCAATTGAATATGGCTCTAAACACAGATGTTCAAATCTTTGTCCGCTATCACTCCCCTGAAGCAGCTGGTGGCAGAGATCATTGAGATTCAGTGACCTCTTTCAGCAAACTGTGGAAACAATGTGGAAGTCCAGACGAAATTTGACTTACAACGGGAGCATTCCTAAAGAATTTTCGCAACAATGCATCTTTACATTTACAAAGTAATAGCTGAAAGGTCTATCATAAGCTTTAGTAAGTGCATCTACTAGGCGCCTGGGCCATACCTGTTGAGTGGACACGAGCTTATTGTGGGTGAATTAGCACATGGGGTTAAACGCAATCGTGTCTTTAAGCCCCATGAGTGCATCTGGTAGCCCAATGCTTGTTCTTATCGCTTTTGAATTCCTCTCTGTTGTCTATCCTCACTCTTTTTCTTGGGACCTTTTAGGCATACTTCTTGAAAATTTGAACGTCTCAAAGGGTTGGTATTCTTAAGGACTTGTATGAATACCCTCCGAGAAAAATCATCAATAAATATCACATAGTATTCTGCACCTCCTAATGATGTCACCACCTTCATAGACCAGCATAAGTTTGAATGTTAGATTCAACAACTACGACACATGCTTCCTTTCATAGCTAGAAAACGGCTCTTTTGCTTTCCATACACACACGCATCACATGTGGCAATGTCTGAATTGAAATCCCAGTTGAAGTCTCTTAGAAGCTGATTTTCTTTGGCCAATTTACGTAATGCAATTAGCTAACCCAAGTTGGCCTACTCTCTTGTGCCAAATATGTATGAGATAACGGGCCGTGGAGGGCCCGTTCTCTGATGTTATGGTCAGATGGTGCTGCCCTTCAAATTAGTTGCAATCATTTGGTAAACGAGAGAGAGAGAGAGAGAGAGAGAGAGAGACGCGGACGCAGAGACGCCAAGGTTCATCCAGAGAGAGAGAGAGAGACGCATAGACGCTAATGTTCATTCATCCAGAAAACACCAAGGTCGAGAATCTCCAAAAATTGTCAACACCAAAAATTGTCAGAAAGATATCATAGCCATTTCACCTGAATAGATCCCAACCTTTTGCGGCGATAGTTGAGAATCACTTGAGGGTAGAAGCTGGTTGACCAAACCACAAAAGCGAACCAGCCCACCTCCAAGTAGATAGAATGCCATGATGCCTGCACTGATAATCCCATCTTTTACTCCAAATTCCCTGTATGTAGAAAAGCTTGGATCCGGAAACTTCCCATAATCTTTATGAAAACAAACCCATAAGAATGCTGGAGATTTTCTGCTATCTGCAGGCATCAGAGTACCCATTTCTTGCTACGCCTCAGCATGAATGGCTTCATAGCTGCAGCCTGATTCCCAAGATAGAAGCTGCCACTTCCAAAATCATTGAATTATTAATCATCGCCTATGCAGCCAAGGATTTTTGTTGAGATCAGTTTGCAGTGATGATGTTGCCCTCGATCGCGATCCATCTCTTTTTCCTAGACGAGAGTAGCAGTAGCTGAAGCAAGGAGCATCAAGCACGTTACGCTGTACCACTTGGATTTTTGTCACGTGGCATGATGACAGCTGGACTCATTTCAATGGATGATGGTACCAAACGTGGCAGAACCGGAACGACCATTATGAGATTCAACGGTGGAAGATTTTTGATGATTTTGTGCCATTGACAAACGAGGAGATTGCACCTTTCATTTTGAAAGTTCAAGAGTTTATGCCCTTCAAAACTGTCTTACTAAAAATAATAAGGCAAATTATGGCATATTAAGCATACTGTTTTTTGTTAATAAACAGCAGCAGCTGCTGACCATAACGATTCCTTTCATTTGTGACACAAGCAATCTCTCTCTCTCTCTCTCTCTCTGCCTCTTCTGAGAATCCCCTACCTCATAAAGCCCTCTTTTTTTATTTCCTATTCCTACAGAGACTCCTTTTATCAATATCCAATAATTCGTCAACAATACGTAATTTAACCCCATGTCAGTTATGCCACTAATGGAAAGTAATTTCTTTGCAATATTAGACACATGATTAAGTACATGAGCAAGCATTTCTTTCTTCTCTTTATTCAATTGAGTAAAAGCTCTATTAAATGTCGTGTGGCTGGCAGCTGCAAAATCTAAATACCATAACATATCAGTTTCAGTGTTGGCTCCCTTAAGTTTGTTTGCCAGTAGCATGATTTCGGTGCAACTCTCAGATGACAAATATTTGTCACTTGAAATTAAAGCAGCTATTATTTTCATGAAAGCAATAAGCCTTCCTTTATTTCTTCGTCATCATGATTGACTTCTCGGATGAGCCTTCTCTTGTATGCTTCTTGGGACAATGCCTCACAATTCTAAAATTCGACAGCGGTAGCGCTTTACATCGCTGCCCCTTCATGAATCCATCTTAATTGTTCCTTCTCTTTGAATATGCTCACGCTTGGTTTCTTTCTAGCAACTGTTTTTTCTTGGCCTTGAAATTCTTGAATCCACTGAGGAATGCAACGTCCACTTGCTTCCCTTATAATTGTCTCTTCACGTCATCCTACATCAAACAGTTGCATAGATAATCTAAATTTCGTCTCTTATCCCGTCCTTCCAGTGTCACGACCAGTGCTTCGCAATGCTTAGAAAGACTCCCCAGAATCCTGAATACTAAATGCTTCACATTATTGCACCTGCCTCCAATTGTGTTGCCATGGTTCTGATTTTCTCAACATGTACACTCATGCTATCTCCGCTGTGTATCTTTTCATTTTCCAGGCCGTATTTGCAGCAGAAAATTGGTGGTGATTTCTTGTGCTTGATGTAGTTTAAGCAGATTACAATAAGGTGTGCTCGTAATTACATTTCAGAGATCACGCAGCAGAGAGAGAGAGAGAGAGAGAGAGAGAGAGAGAGATATGTGAGTAGCTACATTCTTTTATTAATGATTAATCAGAGAAGAGCGAACTGCCCATACACAATATACACAATATAGAGAGAGAAAAGTGGTCGAACCGTCATGTGACATTTGGGGACCCTCTCACTTTAACTAGTTATTTAGTCATGTGTGCATGCGCACATTATTGTTCTTCACACTCCCCACTTAATGGAGCATTCACAGATTTATTCATGCTACTATCATATGAAATGATCTTATTCAGATCTTATTAAGTTCATAGCTATTATTATTTTGACATTGTTGTCACTGCTCCCACTTCATGTGAAAGCTTCAGCTTTTGATTTGATCCTGTGTCCTCCTTGGTCTATGCCTCAGGAGTGCATCTTCATGTGCACCATACTAAGAACGTCTTTCTGAATATCTGCACATGCTCTTTGCTTTACTCCAGCTTTCTAGCACCTACAAAGAGCTCACATTGATCTTGCATCTTTCTGTATATTGGTTGCTTGCTTCAGCAACTTTGGCTTGTTCTGTATCAGAGATGATTGCCATCTCTTCTTCGTGTTTACCAGGGCTGGTTTCAGACATTTCTTGTTCAATCTTTCACACGTGGCTGATTTCTGAGACTTCTTTCTATTTTGCTTCAAATAGAGAGGAGCAAGATTGATCGCTGGGAGGTAGGATACCATATTACATTTCAGAGATCACGCAGCAGGAGAGGGAGAGGGAGAGAGATCGCTGTGCGGTAGCCTCTGATACCGTAAATACCTGCCCATTTTTTCTCAGTTCATTTAAAAGTTGCCTTAAATGGCATAATTTTGTATTTTTGGCAATAAGTACATTACACATTTGTAATGTACACTTACTATTTTAAAAATTTAAAAAATCACCTTACAAAAATGTAAGGTACAGTTTTTATTTTTAAAAAGTCACATATATCCTAAATTATTATTTTCAGAAAGTCAACTTTGTAAAAATAAAAATAAAAGTTAAAAAAAAAAAAATGTGTTAATTTACGCAGAGAAGGCCCCCGGGCGGGAGGCCTTCCGGGTTTGGAGGCGCCCTCGGGCTGCCGCCCTCGAGGGCCTCAAAACCCGGAAGGCCCCCGCCCTGGGGCCTTCCCCCTTACATATTACATTTCAGAGATCACGCAGCAGAGAGGGAGAGAGAGAGAGAGAGAGAGAGAGAGAGAGAGAGAGAGAGAGATGTGACTAACTACATTCTTTTATTAATGATTAATCAGATGAGAGCGAAATGCCCATACACAATATAAAGAGATAAAAGTGGTCGAACCGTCATGTGACGTTTGGGACCCTATTACTTTAACTAGTTATTTATTCATGCACCCATTATTGTTCTTAACACTTGTCATCTATTCACAAGGTGTCCTATCCCTCGCCTAGCCACATGGCCGTATGTGGGTGCTTTTTCACCCTAGATGTAAGCCAAAAACACGCTAGATGAGTTCTTAGTCGTACAAAAATAATAATAATAATAATAAACCGCATCCTCCCTGTGCTGCCACACCTGACAACAACTAGCTCACAAGTTTGCCTCATCTAAGTAATAGCCACTTCTCGGTGCTAGTTCTTGGCCATGCAACCAGGAACTAGCTTTCTCATGTGGCCTCTCTCTCTCTCTCTCTCTCTCTCTCTCTCTCTCTCTCTCTCTCTCTCTCTCTCTCTCTCTCTCTCCCCTCCCATTTGGCGCTTTAAGGCACGGGGCCACACGTTTAATGTTTGGCCTCAACCCAGTCATTCGCCGCCATGTGCCCCCGTTCCTCGACCCGAGCAGGGACCACCATCAAACATAACCAGGCGGCCGAATTTTTTTTTTTCGCGGGCACTATTCGGATCGGGGCACCGGGCAGGCGGATGGGTAGTGGGCAGCCCCCTGTGGGCGCTGGGCAGGCAGGATAGCGCCGGGCAGCTCTCGAGTGGGCGCCGGGCAGCGATAGCAACGTTGGGCACCTCACGCTTGAGCACACACACATGTATGGTAACTGCCAGTTTGGCTTATATATTCCTTGTTAGTTATGCTTATGGGATAATTTCTTGATTGTTCGGACGTGTGGCGTCCGAGAAGCCAATTTAAAAAGAAAACGATAAAAAAAAAACATGTGGCTGAGTATGCACCGAGGGCAAAGGCCCACCGTGTTCCTTAGATGTGACCCCCCCGCTCTTTCTTCAACACATTGCCTAGCCAACGATCCTGTCCCTATTAGCATCCTGCCTCTCTCTCAACTTCTCTCCAAAGTCTTATGCCTCTCTTCTCCTCACGTCTCCATGGAATCTCGGGTGATACAGATATTCCATGGTGAAAATTGTCAAGCTAAAGATGCAAATGGTCCTCCTTAAAAGGGATCTATGGGAGATAAAAATTGTCATGACGAAAAAGCAGCAAATTTGTAGGAAGCAAGGGATTGGAGTAAAAGAGAAAACAAGGTAAGAGTCTTGATCCTTCTGAACCTAAATGGCAACGAAATCCATGTTAGCACGACTAAGAATGCAACAAAATCATGGAATGAGATGTGAGCAACATTTGAAATAAAAATAGTGGCAAATCCGCTCCATCTAAGAAAAAAGCTGATGTTGATGAAAATGTTAGAAGGAAAATCATTTCTTGAACCTCGATTCAATAATTGACCAGATGGCTACAATCGGAGCATAGACAAAAACCAGGATGAAGCTCTTGTATCATTGCTTCATAGCTTGTCGGATTATTATGCTCAATTGGCCTCCATGTTTTGAAGAATTGGCCGTATCCATGACATCACAAGTATCAAGGCAACACTTCTTCAAAAAGAACTTGACGCGCAAGGAGATACCAATTGAATGCCACTACAACGGATATCAAACTGCTAGTATATGTAACAAGAATAGGAACTCCATTCAAGACAAAGTAGAGCACAATAAGGAGGAAGGAGTCAAGTGTAACTATTGTGAAAAATCCAACCATTTTGCAAAGAAGACATATGATGTTACGACCATATTCAGTTAAGGACATGAAATAGTCCTAATATGGTAGAATGGCCCTCCAGTGTGAATGATCTACTATAGGGAATCTGGTTACTTGCTTTATTGCTGGTTTTTGCTTGATTATTTGATAGCATGCATCAGGCCACAATGTTCTGAATCATATGATCTTGTTTAAGTTCACAGATAAATTATGGGTGAATCGATTTATCCATTTTGTATGGACTATTAGCAATTCCAACATGCTTCCGATGAACGCATGTTGAGGATTAGTGATACTCAAAATCCTCCTGTGAATACATGTTATGAACATAGATGGGAATTGTAGCTAGGATAACTTTAAATCAGCATGAGAGACTTGGAGTTGTTGTCCCTAAAAGACAAACCTCTGTTACGTTTTCTTGCTTTTGATAGAACTAGTATTCTAGGGTGAATTTCAAAGCAAGGTCCTGATTGCATTTGAAACCACCATCATATTCTTTCCTTTCGAGTTCTTGAGCAAGTTTGTCCAAGTTTTGGCCAAAGCTTGGATTTTGTCATGACTAGGATCGATCTTAGAGTTCTTGGCTGTCAACTGTTCTTTGAGGCTTGCATTTTCATCTTCAAGCATCTTCACCATTTTTTAGAGTGATAATACTGTACGAGTGCTTTTGAGTTGGCTTTCCATTCTGCTTATGATCGAATACACATCAAAATCCATGGGCGTGGCAGTAGGTGGGGTTAGTCGACAGTAGCTGGAGAGAGAAAGAGAGTAACCATGTCATATGAGACATATGGATAGTGGATGAAGGCCATTAGATAGTAAGCCGGTGGCTTGAGGTCATTTTTTCTCAACAATAGGTTTGCATGGTTTTCTCTCTCTTCAATCTGAATCTTCGCTAGTGGATGAATGCGCTCCCTTCTTTCAGGATCGTAATGGAAAACTTGCATTTAGGATTGAAATCCAGCAATGAATGCATGTTTATTATTTTCCGCACTTTGTGATTCATTGATGAATCAAAGGTTGAAGCGCAAGTGGCAGTGCATGAAGTTGAGGCACAACTTGATTCTGCTTATTGTAAATCGATGTTGGATCAAATCTTCTGTGAGACCCTGCTATGCATCGATATGGGCCACGAGATAGAGCACTTCTGGATGTTTTGGAGAGTGATTAGCACCTGTAGCTATTGAATCTGTTGTGTGGGTTTTCTTGGAAATGACAACCAATCGAAAACGAGCATTAGATAGTTCTTTGTAGTTAATCGTTTGAATCCCTAATGGACGTGAATGGCCACAATGTCTTTACATTTTGTATATTGGTAGGAGTTTGGGCCTTGGCCTTCATGCAACAAATAAATCGAGAAACTGATTGATTCATGGCTAAACTGCTCCCACTAAAATGCTAACCCTACTACTTTTAAGTCTAGATTCAAAGTACCCAACATTCAAATTTGAATATATTCAAACTCGCCTTCTAACTTTCCCACACTTAAAAAAAGTGTTTATTCAAATGAAATTTAGACTAATGAGCTTCCAAAATTCAAACTCTAAGTCTAAAACAAAGTTGGCCTCAATTTGCCAAATATGGAAATATAGCAAATATGATCAAACTAGTTGAATCTTTCACACTCCCAAACTCGCTTTCCTAGCTTCCAATGCTCCTCACTAGGATCTTGCATGAATTGACTCAATCTTTCAACACAATAGCTTAGATCAGGTCTAGTAATGGTTAGATAGATGAGTGAACCAACTAGCTTCCTATCGAGAGTAATGTCCTTGAAGGATCTTTCACTACCTCTTATAGTTAGCTTTACATGGGACTCCATAGGTGTATCACTAGCTTTTGCATCTACCATATGAAATCTTTCTAAGATAGAATTAGTATACATCTATTGACAAATGAAAGTAAATTGAGAAGATTTAATGACTTCTAATCCCAAAATGTAATTCAAGTTACCAAGATCATGCACTTCAAACTCCTTCTTAAGAGCACTCTTAATATTCTCCACATCTTGACTGTCTCCACCACTCAAGATGATACCATCCACATAGATTAGCAAGATGGTAACATCATCTCTAGCAAACCTATGATAAACTGAATGACCATACTCACTCACAACAAAGCCTTAAGAGAATAAAAAAGTGTTAAGCTTAGCATACGAACTCCTTGGTGCTTGCTTAAGGCTATACAAGCTCTTTTGTAGTAGACACACATGATTTGGCTGTGTTGATGAAATGTAGCTCTCGGGTTGCTCCATGTACACTTCCTCCTCAAGATCACCATTCAAAAATGCATTTGAAATGTCCATTTGACATAGATCCCATCCATAAAGTGTATCAAGTGAGATGATGACTCGAATGCTTACCATCTTTGCCACGGGTGCAAAGGTCTCATCATAGTCAATCCCTTGTTGTTGAGTTTGTTTGCATGGAATACTAAGCCAGAGTTAGCATCAAAACAAGCAATAGCTCGATTAGAGGAAGTGTTGTCAACCGTATAATCGATCAAAGGCCAAACCCTATACTTTGAACCTTAAGGCTAGAGCAAGAATGCCATGAGGTGGTCCGTAGGCTACAAGACTTTAGTGTAATGGGGATGTCCTTAATCACCCTCACCTAGAACGACGATATGGAAAGACATGATCAATACAATCAAGAATGATGTTAAACCTCCTTGCAGCCATGTCTCTGGGGGCCTGGAAAACCCTCATCGGTTGGGGAGCACGGGGTGGTTGAGATGGCCCTCAAGATTGGAAGAAGAAGCTAAACTTCTTGCCTAGGACCATAACATTGACCAAGACTACAGGATGAAAATGACGGTCATCCAGAGGATTTGATTTTTTCACAAAGAATTTTTTTGAGTTTCCAAAGCTAGAGATTTTAACCATTCGGAGGCGAAAGCACTTTGTGCTAAAGAAACAGGCCTGCCATTTGATTCTAAGAATTTGACGTAGAGCGTGATTAAATATGATAATATTTATCAACTAGCATTTCATAGTGGCCATGTAATTGCCTTACTATGCTTAGCATAGAATGTTTGGTTCAAAATTTTCTAACTTAGGTAATTGCTTTACTATGCTTAGCATGGAATGTTTGATGCAAAAGTTTTTAAAATTAAGAGATTAAATTTATAATTTTTTTAATATTTTGTCTCCTTAAAGTTATCTTTCAGGTGTGGGCTTTTGTAGATAAAATTTTGGAAAAATTTTGGTATAAAGGGCCAGTCAGCTCAAGGAGGTTCAAAATCCAAAAAAAAGATTGTTGCCACCACTCACACATTAAAACTCATACCAACAAAGACGGGTATTTTTGAATGGAAAAATATGTAGGAAATAATTCCTTCCAGCTGGTAATCAGTGTTTTCTCGAGAGTTGCTGATTTTCAGCACTCCCTTGCTGAAATCATCAAGGAATTTCAAAGGTCATATTCTCTTTTTGTTTTTTAAAAACATTTTCTAATAGTAATAGCAAATTTTTTTAAATTTTTGTGGTATTGATCACTAATTTGTTTTCTAATACAGACATAAATTATTTAGTCCAATAGGCCATGGTAACAGGGTTGAACTGCAAAGATTTTGAGACGTGCCAGAGGCTTTGTCCTCTGAGCAGTAAAAGTGAAGCCCTCACTCCTTATTTGATATTATTTAGAGGTATAATATTCACTTCACTCATGCTTATCATAGAAGTATATTATTTTTTTATTTTAAACATTCATATCTTATATAGAATTGAATTCTCTAAGCTAGGATCTCAAGCTTAGCATAAATTTAATTTTTTAATTATTTATTATGTTTGTCCTACACTAAGCATAGTTGTGAATTTTTTGAAATATTTGTATGGTACATCCTATGCTAAGCATACTTGCATTCTTTTTTCTTTTAGTCTGCTGAAGATAAGAAAAATAAAGTCCTTCTAGAGCAGTTTAAACGACATATTCTAAAAGCGAAGGCAGAAAAAAGAGATAGAGGAAGATTGGCACGGGGTGAGACTATTGTCGAGGAGGATTCAATATAGACATACCTCTCAAAATGTGTCGATGATCAGCCATGTTTTTACACTGTGGAAGAATGAGACTATAGGAAGATTTCAAGATTTTTAAAGAAAAGAACCTACACTCTTTGCATTGCCGACCTCCCCTATGGATTTCAAATGAAAGAATCTCTAAATGATGATTCTTCTTTTAAATTTACTGAGATCCATAATGTGATGCAAAGATTTCTTGAAATCACAACTTCTCCTATTTGAAGAGCTGTGATATTCCATTCAAGCTGGCAATCGGCTTCAATGCAAAAAGCTCTTTTAACTTTTTGCAATGCTGAGATTCAAAATGCTATTTAGAATGTTTTTAGATTTTTTAAAACTTAACTTTATTTGTTGTAATTTTTATATATTCTATGTATAGATCATTGTTCAAAATAATAATGTACTTTTCTTTTTGTAGGTACAAGCCCAATGTTTGCAATGCTGGTGGTGCATAACTATGCAATGAGATTGAACACATAACGATTGGTTATTATTCGTTGGATGGCAAATGCTCTATGCTGCACTACAACACCGGCTTGACTAGCTTTGGGAACATGTTCGGTTGCCATTGTTTCTACTGAGACTCCTCCAGAAAAGCCCAAATATGTCAATGACCTTGATGATTTTTGAGAAGCATGCACATGACTATTTCATCATTTTGAAGATTATATATGAATTTCAAACTTTTGTGACATGAAGTTTTTATATTTTTTAATATTATTTGCTACTTTAAATATTTTCAAATACTTTAAAATTTATTTTCAATATTAGTCTTTTAATATAAATTTAATAAATGTTTATTTTAATAATATTTTAATAACTGTTTATTCTAATAATTGTTGTTTCGGAATGACAATATTGTTTTAAATTTGTTCTAAAATCATATTCTATTAAAATTGGTAATATTTTTTATCTTTTAGACTATTAAAATTTAATAATAAAATTTCAAATTCCTAATTATGATGATACTAAAGAAAAAAAAATTTAAAAAAATCTAAATATTTTCAAAAGTCATGTACTTTTAGATGTGTATTTAAGTAAATTTTTGTGAAATCAGAGTTCGTGTGTTATAGATCTAAATTACATAAATGTTTTTTGAATCTGTACAAATTATTATTGTAAAAATTTGAAATATCTAAAAAATATTAATTTGAATTTATATTGCATTCATAAAAAATTATTTCAAACTAAAAAAAATTAATATTTTAAAATATTTGTTACTAGACAATTTTTCAAATTATAAGTAAAATAAATTCTGTTGTTGATTTAGTATTTTTATATTTAATAATTCTATTTTTTTATTAGTTAATTTAAAATACGTACAAAATTGAATATGTTGTCAAAATTCTATATCTAACTTTTTTTAGTATTATTTTAGTTTTTATAATATATTTTTAGCATGATAATATAAAATTTGTAAAGTATTTTAAAAAAAAATTTAAAATACTACAAAAAATGAGTCTCCATATCTTTTGTCTTTTTTTTTGTCACCATGTTTACTGATAACTATCAATGACTTAAGAGTGAAAATCTAATGCAATTTACAGAACAAGATAACAATTGTTCTATTAGACGATAGAACTAGATTCTGTGGGAAGCTTATCGATCTTGATGGCATAAGAGATGTCAAAATGGCTTTGTCTAGTCAATTCAAGATGGTAGCTCAAAGACTTCTTAAGTTTATACTTGGAATAGAAGTCTCTAGAGGTAGTGGTTTTATTTTCATTTGTCAATCAAAGTATGCTACTTCCACCTTATAAAAGTTTGGAATGAAGGATTGTAAAGGGATTGACACCCCTATGGAGAAAGTTGTGAAAGTTTCTATTGATTAAGATGAAGCATCCTTTGAGGATATCACACTCTATAGAAGGCTTATTGGCTCCTTGATCTATTTGACAATCACTAGACCTGATCTAAGCTTTAGTATAAGCAAGTTGAGTCAATATATGCACGACCCTTTAGTATGTCACTGGAAAAGTGCCAAAAGAATGCTTAGATACATCTCATCTACTAGGAATTTTGGCATTGTCTATCGAGGGACTAATTTGTACTTGAGACCATACCTAGACTCAGACTTTGTAGGTGATAATATGGATAGAAAATACATAAGTTCTTTTGCTCATTACTATGTGGAGATACTATCTCTCTATCCTCTTGTGAAGCCAAGTATAAAGCACATTTCAAATGGTGTATGGATGTGAAGCAATAATGCATGTTAATTTTGTTGTTCCAAGTCTGAGAGTCACTATCTTTGAATGTCTCAATACATAGGAATCTACCCAACAGAGGATTCAAAATCTCTTCTAACTCCATGAAACTCGCTTTCTGGTTCTTCATGCCCTAATTGTGAAAAAATAGCACAGAAAAGCCTAGCATGATCAGAATATCAAGACCAAGGATCCCACTAAGGGAGAATTGGCTCTACTATACAAGGCCAAAGGCACATAAAAGCAAGTTAAAGTCTCTAGGAGAAGGACCTTACAAGGTAGTAGAAATTTGACCTAATGGCATAGTCGTTCTCGCCGACCTACAAGCCAAATTGTTTGATATGCCCGTTAATGAGTAAGTTACGTCGCTAGTACTCGACCGATATTCAACTCTAGAATGAGCCTCATGAACCATCCTTGTCATCCTTATCTTCAAGAGGAGAGTCTTTTGGACTGCATTAAAATAGACTAGGTAGGTATAGTAGTCGTGGCTTTTCTTTAGTCAATATTGTTATAGGACGGTTAAATAACGATAGATTAGGATCGACTATAGTAGTTAGGGGGGGTAGGTTAGATGTTAAATATAGGTTAGAACTTAAGTAGAGTTCAGATCCTAGATGACTTAGATTAGATTTAGATTAAATCCATAGCGTAAATGATCTATCAAATTAAGATAGTCAAGTTAGCACAAATTAGCTTAGAAATAGTTGGTTGATAGATTGGTCATAGGATAGATAGTCTTAGATCCGCTAGGTTAAAGTTTAGTCTAAACTAGATATATCAGACTATGAATAGACCAGTAGCTTTTAGTTACCTAACTAACTAAGTTAAACTTAGATCTAAAAATCCAAACATGAGTAGCTAGATTGACTCAGAGTAGGTAATTTAGATCTAAGTAGTTGGTTATATTAATCCTAGAATAGCTAGACTAGACCACCTAGATATAGTCCCATTAGTGTATACAATCCACACAAGATTGCTAGAGTAGGAAACACGATGACATTTGTTTTGGGACTTTGACCTAAAAAAGAGTGACCCTTTTCGGTATTTTTTAGTGTTCCTAGTTTTAGGCCAAAATCATGGTTTTTTAAAAGATTCTCTAACTTGCAACAAAAAAGAATGTCAAAAAATGCCTACTTTTAATGAAGCACAACAAGTTTTCTTTTGCAAACTTTATAAAACCATCATAATTACATACCATATAACATTTCAAAACAACACATGATTTTTGAAAGTCCAGCCGCCATTAAAATATAAAAGAGCTTAAATTATATTATATGTATATTTTTTTCAAAGTACATTTTCTAAGAAGTTTTCACTAATGCCTCTCAGTTCAAAACTTGACATATTTTGAACACTCGTTTTCAGCCGATGAGGTGGAAGACCCATCTTCTTCATCAGAGTTGACTGGCATATCGTCCTCAGAACCTGCGTCCAATGTTGATAGAAAACTTTGTAAGTCAACTTTTTGCTATTGCTGACGAGTTGACGACGATGGTTGTCTCATTAATCCAAGTCATTCTTTCAATAAGGCTATAGTTGACTTTCGTAGATGATGGGTCATTGTTAACTCAAAATTAAAAGCCAAAACATCTACATCTTATTAATTCAAATCATCAGCCCTCGACTAGTTCTTTGAAAATCATTTTCTCTTGCCCTTTGAATCTACTTGCAACATTTCAAATTCATACCTTCCCAAAAGAACATTCGTTGAAGTGGTGCTGCATGCACAACCAATGGAACTTTCGTCTGGTTCCTATTTTGAATGAAACCAAGCGCTTTGGGAATCCAAAATGGATGTCCTTCATTGTTTTCTTAGGATAATAGATAGATATATAGAGTCTATGGAAGTAATAGATTGTTACATTTGCATTTATTTAGGATTTAGAGTGGTAGATGAATAGATGGTGATGAGAGAGAGAGAGAGAGAGAGAGAGTTTTGCATTTTAAATTTAAGATAAAAATATATTGTTTGATAGTAATTGAATGTTAGATTTTTAATTTTAGAGAGAGAGAGGGGGAGGAAGTGTGTATGTGTGTGTGTGTGTGTTTTGCATTTTGAATTTAGGATAATAGATAAATATATAATGTTTGATAGTACATGAATGCTAGATTTGTAACTTTAGAGAGAGGGATTAGTAATGTGTGTGTGTGTTTGTGTTTTTGTTTGTGTTTTACATTTTGCATGAGATTGGGGTAGGATAATTTATATCCCCTCCTCTCAAGATAGGCTCCCTCCTAAATTGCTCCACTCCTCATGATGTAATCGGCCCTGGTGATTGGTATGGTACCATCTATCGGTAAATCTAAAGCTTGGAAGTAAAAATCTTTTGTAATGGTTATTGGATTATTACGAACCACACTGCAGATGTGGCCATCTCCGGTCTTATTTAGATTTCTTACTAGCTCATGGCACACTTTAGAGATGATGATGGATCGAATTGCAACAGACTTTCTATTCTAGCACTTGTTGCAAGAGGATGCAACACCGGCAGTATAGGCTTCAAGTGTGTATTAAAGGTAATGGTATTGCTTGTAGCCATTGGAAAAGCTTCAAAGCAATCCGTGGAAGCTATGGAATGGAAGCTATTAGTATGCTTGATCATAGCAAAGGTGTTTGATCGTAGCAAGTGAGAAAGTATAAAAAAAAAGTGGAAAACAAAAACATGAACGCGGAAGTGATAAAGTGAAAATGTAAGAATCAAGGTATTAATGTTGTGACGGTAGACTGGTATAAGTTCTAATTAGAAGTGACTGTCGGTCCTTTAAATAATATCAAAATATTAAAATTAAAACAAAAAATTCAAAATAAAACAAAATACAACAAGTGTTTTGCAAAGTTTGCAAAAGTCGAACTCAGAAATTTTGAGTATCGGACTGTGAAAATAAAATTTACACAGTCTGTGGAAAACAATCATATTTGGGTACTCCCACGCATTTTGTTGGCTTTTTCGCAAAATATTTTTTTGACAAAAGTGTGCGAAGGAACATTTCAAAAAGTGTTGTATTTTTTAGAAAAAATAAAACAATGCGAAAATGACATGTATCAACAAGTCTCACATTTCTCGGAAAATAAAATGGCAAAAAGAGCGAAGGCCATGGTGTCGGCAGTGTCACATTTCTAGAACAACAGCCTTATGAAAATAACAATTATTGAAACATGTTTCAAGCTTTTTCGCAAAATACAAAATGGTAAGAATGTGCGAAAAACGCGATGGTCTATGGTGTCACATTTATTGCATAAACAAAATAGCAAATTTGCGAAAGCAGAACGTATTGGCAACAAGTGTCGGGCTTTTTGCAAAATATTAATGATAAATATACAAAAATAGTAACTTGTCGGCTTTTTACAGAAAATGGACTCTCCCATGTTTGCCATTGCAAAACTGCTTGAAACTTCTGTCGTAGGCTAAAAACAGTATGCCAAGGCCAACAATGATGTCAGAAGTTGAAAATAATGACCTGCACTTTTTCCCTTACCAGGCCACTCGCCGCTTTTCCACCAATTTGAAAGCCAAATCGGCGTCGCCTTCCGAAATGCACTCAGTCGTCAACTCCCAACTCCGTGCCCAGTAGAATGGTGAAATCACTTCTGGCTCACTCTGAACACTTTCTCCGCTGCGATCACTCTGTTTTGCTGTACGTACTTGCAGGTGCCATACAGGTGCCCTTCGTTTGGAAGATATAGCCTTTCGTTTGGGTCAAAACGGGCAAAGGACCCAAAAATAGGGATTTTCTTTGGTTTTTAACTGTTTCTTCACCTTGAAGAAACTTCACTCTTCACTTGTGAAAGGACCCAACTCCCATTTCAGTATGAAAATTTTTAATGAAATTGAAGGCCCAATTGCCCTTCAAACTTTCACAGCCCCTTGACTTGCCATCTAATGGCTTATTCCGATCCAAAGGCTCACACTTTCCAAAAGCATAATCTCAATCATTGATCTTCATAGGGACTCATCCTACGGTCCTAGATGCTTTTGTGCGTTGATCCATGCGCCTACAAGCACTACTCACTCCGGAACGCTAGGAACCCACCTCTCTCCACCACGCGCGATCTGCCTACGGGCTCTTCCTCCTTCTACGTTTTCCAGCTATGGCTCCCTTGAGGAATTTTCAACAATCTCTCTCTCTCTCTCTCTCTCTCTCTCTCTCTCTCTCTCTCTCTCTCTCTCTCTCTCTCTCTCTCTCTCTCTCTCTCTCTCTCTCTCTCTCTCTCTCTCTCTCTCTCTCTCTCTCTCTCTCTCTCTCTCTCTCTCTCTCTCTCTCTCTCTCTCTCTCTCTCTCTCTCTCTCTCTCTCTCTCTCTCTCTCTCTCTCTCTCTCTCTCTCTCTCTCTCTCTCTCTCTCTCTCTCTCTCTCTCTCTCTCTCTCTCTCTGATTCACGGCTGTCCACAACCACTCCTGATCAGGCTCGCACTGCTAGGACGCCCTCCTATGTGCTTTTACAGCTCAAAAAATAGTTCAGAATAGAGAGAAAACTTTGTTTTTTGGCTTCCAAACCCTAGACCAGGGTTTTTCTCACAGCCTTGAACTTGGCTTGCTTTTCACAGCTCTCTGGCTGGCCAAATCAATTGCTCTGAGGTCGTCCTACTATTGGAAAGCTGAAGCTTCACACCGTTTGTCAAACGATGTCCGATTGATTGCACACTGACTGCAAACACCGAATAGCCTGCTTCGAAATTACAAAATTCCATTTGCTGAGGTTCTGATTCAGCCGACAACCCTTGTCTCTGAATCCTCACACAGTTTCAAGCTCACCAAGCTTCTGTGTGTTAAACTCTCTACACCAGTGTTTCTCCTTCCGTCTTCAACCCGCCGTAAATCCCAAACTCTCAGAAGACGCTTCTCCTGAAGCTCTCTTCAACGGCGATGATGTACTGTGTACACTCCTTGTATGGCTCTGATACCAACTTAGAATTTGCTTTGCACAGGAACACAGATCATGCTACACAGTAACACAGACAGAAAACACTCTCCACAACAAGCTCACATAGCAACTGTATTTCTCAAAACGAAATTACAGTGTACATATAGTTGTTCACTCAGGCCCAATTGCCATTGGTGGGACGCGTGTCCCGTCGATTCTTGGACTTATTCCAATTTTTACTATTTTTGGGCCAAATTATCAACATACCATGAAGGTATTTTAGCTCTAGCCATTGTACAAAATCAATTTAATCTTCAAACTGACCATGTCCTATTAGTTACTGGATGTTTATCCATGAACATATAATAATATCTTAGAAAAACTGAAAACAATATTCTACATGCTCTTGATGAGCATAAGAATAAGTCGAATACTGTAAATCTTTTTCATATTCATGGAATGAATCTCAGTTCCAATAAAATCTCTGTCACTTTTGAGGACTTATCTCTTTACCTTGATCTGTGGACAATATACACATATTGGGAAGTAAATTATTGTCAATATCTAAAAGAAGTAAAAGAACAGAATTTACTTTGATCCACAAATAATTACCAAGACCTACTATACATACAATCATCTAAATCTTGCTTCCCTCATCTCTTATGCCATTTTATCCACGCAACATTTGTACATAATTTTCCCAATACACATAAAACCATATCTCTTGTTGTCTTGTCTACTAAAATGTCTAAAATTTTGTTTAAAGCAAGTTGGTGTCATCACCTTGAGAATAATACATTAATTGAGGTATATGCAATTAGCCAAGGGACAATTGGTCTTGCATAATATTAAAGAATCCTTTCGGGGGGTGACCCCTCATCATCTTATGATTGAATGCTTCATGGTTGAATGGAGTTACTTCTTTGATAAGCTTTGTATTTCCTTTGATATGTTTATGAATATTTTGTTGACTTGTTTTTAAAGACCAATTCTTAATTAAAATTTTAGAATTTTAGGAGACCTTCCCTTCTAGTTCACAGTGTAGTGATATCTTTACCAAGGAATTGGGAAAAGACTTGTTTATGAAGCATAGGACTTCACTTGGAGTGTTCTCAGAGTCTATGCTAAAACTAGCTGAAAAGGGAGAGTGAGAAATTTCAACTAGTTTTCTTATTTTGGTCATATTGTATTTTTGGTGTGAAAGTACAGTACTTTTTAGACCATAATGGATCTTAGAAGATCCACGAGAGTGATTATGTACTTGCTTAATCAATGCATCAAAAAACCAGTCAACAAATCTTGATCTAGATTGGCAATTTGACGCACAACAATCATTGATAATCAAAAAACAAGATCATAGACTCGAATTCGAGCCCACACGTGTGAAGAGCAACCTACTGTATGGATTTAGAACAATGTTTGAAATCCACAAAGTGATGGTTTCATTTGGTTCTCAAAATCAATGTACATAGAGAGTAAAAACTTGAGATTGCCAATGAGCTCCAAAAATAATCTATCTTCTCACTATGGGAGCTTGGAATACATAGCAAAACTCACTTCATTTGTAAAGTTAGATCAATTTCCAACATGTAATAAGGAACTTAACTCACTCTTTTTGCCCTAAAATGAGACCCTAGTCTATTTCCTAGAGTCATGCTTGGTAGGTGCATGGTTGGTCAAAATATCCGACACAAATCAAGGTCTAGATCCTATAAAGTAGGGATCTCTACCAAATGGACACAACCACTCCTCTTGACTTGAGCTAACCTACATTAGTTGTAGATTGCAACGTGGCACTTTGGCATACAAGTGTAGAATCAAATTATCGACAAAAATGTACAATATTTTACATGGCTAGATTTGACAATATTGGCAATTTTTCACACTCCTCCTCAAATCTAGCCTTGGAAACAATGATGCTTCCATAAATCACTCCATTGAATATCTAAGATTGACAAATGAATTTTTAGGTAAAGATTTAGTAAACAAATCAGCCAAGCAACTTGATGATGGCACATTTTGGAGCTTGATATCTTTTGCTTGCACTTTCTCCCTCACGAAATGATGAGCAATCTCGATGTGCTTGCTCCTTGCATGGAATGTAGGATTAGTAGCAAGTAATTGGGCTGATTTGTTGTCCCAATAGATGATTGGGATCTCCTCCTCCATGACATGAAGCTCCACCAACAACCTTTTGAACAAGAAGACCTCCTTGCATGTTGATGTCAAGGCCTTGTACTCAGATTATGTGGAAAATAAGAAGATTGTATCTTACTTTTTGGAAAGCCATGATACTACTCCATCACATAGAAAGGTGGCAAAAGCAGTTGTTGATTTGCTATCCACTTTGTGATCTACAAAATCTGAGTCACTATTGGCTCTTAAGCCAAGATTAGTCCCTCTATACAATATGCCAAAACATTTAGTAGATGAAATGTATCTAAGAACTCTTTTGGCCATCTTCCAATGTGAAACTAGAGGACTTTGCATGAATTGGCTTAACTTTCCAACACTATGACTAAGATCAGATATAGTTATAGTTAAATAAATCAAGGATCCTATAAGTCTTCTATATAAAGTGATGTCCTCAAAAGATGCTTCATCACCATCAATAGATGATCTTAGGAAGTGGCAAGAGTCATTAGATTGAGGATAGATCATAGGTTGATCAAGATTCCTACATTCTATGTGTTGATTTGCTATATATAAGTGCTAGAAGAGAATTGAAAAATTTCATATTTTTGTGATTTCTTTCTGAAAAAATTTGTTGTATTTCAAATGAGTGCTTTGTACATTGGAACATGTTGAAAGAGAAGGATCATGTCATTGCAGATGGCTACATCAAGTGGATACATGTTGGAAGGCAATGATAGGCTTACCTCAAGGAACTATTCATTGTGGAAAGTGAGGATGGAATCGCTTCTTGAGATGAATGATGTTTTGGATATTGTTGTAGGTTTGGAGGAGAGGCTAGCAACACAACAAGAACAATTGAGGTATGACAAGAGCTCTAAAAGAGCTCTACACATGATAAAGATGAATGTTACCAATGAACTTCTCAAGGAAGTTGATAAGAGTACTTCATCATTAAGGATGCTTGGGATTCATTAACACTAGAGTTGTTTTCAGCACATTTTTGTGCGCATGCACACAAAAGTACACATAAAACCCTTGGTCACTTCACGAGACATAACGTTCCATCAAATGATTAAAATTTCAATGTTTCAATTGTATGTGGAACTAGACTTGACTCTTCATTGTGTTATTGGAAGACTTAAATTTTTTTCTCTCAATTGATGGCAATTTGCCCCCAAAAAACTTGAATTTTCAGCCCTTTTCAACACTTCACATGGGTAACCTTAGGTGCACATATATATTGTGAAAAAAGTGGATCTTGAATGGATCCAAACTCCCAAAGTACTTGGCTAAGATCTTTGCACAACAAGCTACAAAAGCTAGAAATGGCAAAGCATCCTAATGCTACCTTTGATACACATGAACTTGACAAAGCATTCAAGAGACAAAAGAAACTAATAATAGGTACTGATGGCAGCCAAAAATAACAACAAACAAGGCTCCCAACAACAGCCTACCAGTTTTGGAAACCTCTTAAGATCATACACAAAATCTTGAAGACAATACACAAAGCAATTCTCTCAATGGAGGAAGAAACTATGACAATGATCTATTGATCTCTCTCAACAATACAAAAAGTTTCTCCAACCATTCTCCACAAATTTCAGCCTAATATAGTTGAGAGAGATGACTCTCTCCTCTCTCCTCTCTCTAGAACTTAGGGCCAATTTTAGGGCACCAATTGCCTAAAATAGCCAATTTTGGCCTATATGTCTAAATAACATGATTTTGGTGTCATTTCTAAGGTCTTGAAGTTTGAAACTTCTTCAACATGAAATATATACTAAAATAAAAGTATCTAGGCCTATTTCACACGTGTGAAAGGTTAGATCCAAAACTATGTACAAAAATTGCCAATTTAGGCCTCAAACTGGCTAGGAAATGTTGACAATTTTCACACTCCCTCTTCAACTTAACTTGCTAGTTTTACAACACTACTTTGCTCCAACCTAAGAATGATCTCCATCAAGATAATAGATCTCTTCTCAGGTTTTCTAATATGTACAATATGAAGTACAACATAATTGATATAGATAATAGTGTCCATATAGGATGCTTCACTATTCCTTACATCAATTTTACATAGAATGGTGAACAAGATACATGTAAAAAAACATAGAATCATAATGAAAGGATACCTCCATGTATCCAGTTTTGAATTCTCTGTAAAACAACAGCACACAAGTTGTAAGTGAAAGTAACCAACAAGTGTTTGCATGCCTCCTCCACATTCCACTATGCCCATTGTGAATGCACCATGTTTCTCCATGAATAAACCTCCATCACCACCTTGCCTTTGTAGATCTCCAATCCATGAAAGCCCTTGAGTGAATGAATTCCAAAATGATGTGTTCTTTGCTCCATTTGAATGAGCAAAACCTGAACTTGAAATATTTGAAGTATCTCCACAAGATTTGCATACAACCCTTGATCCTACATTGTCAACAATTTGCCAATTTGCCAACACTAAGATGCTAGATCTTGAACTCTGCTCAAAAGTAAACATATTGACCACTTCAATATCTTTCAAGATTTGAATGAATGCATGTACTTGATCATAAAAACCAGCTTTGATAACTATTCCATCTCCAAGATCCAAAGGATGCAAAACTATGGAACTAGTTTCATTGAATTTTGACAATTCCAACACATTGACATGGCAATGTTCATACATGAGATTAAACAAGTAAGGTAGAGTAAAAGGACACTTTCTTGCTGCTCCAAGAACCTTACTTGAACCTTCAAAAACCTGTAAAAACAGATTCAAAATGCTTTGCCCATGTGGCTCCCTTTTGATGCTTTTGACTTGCTTCCAATTGCTACTTGCCTCTTGGTGTTGATGAAGCAATTCAAGATCAACATCCTTCCAATAAAACATCAAGGACTTTGCATTTATAAACATCTTCATATCTGAACCTCGGAAGATACTCTCTCTCAAACACATGATTAACATCCCACAAGATCTCATCATTGCTTGATTTCAACCTTTCACTATAGTTAGTGAAAACAATGTCACCTTCATAAACCAAAAGATAGATTTCTACAATTCTATCCAACATGAAGTAGAGTAGATGAAGTTCAGTATCAAACCTAATCAAACCAGCTCATTTGATTTCAAACCAAACCTCAATGTGCTCACCAATGAGATCTTCCTTGCCTTGAAGAAATTGCCACTTGAGTTGCTCCATGTAGTCTGCTTCATCCAACCTTTTGCCATCTTGATCATGCATGAACACTCCACCACAATCATAGCATCCTTTGAGTTGATGAAGAGGTGTAAGATCCATGCCTTTGATCTTCCCAAGAGTCACTCTTCCTTTGCCCTCTCCTTCACAAGACTCCCTCTTAATGATCACACCACAAAAGTTAGCAATCTCCCTCTTGATAGTTGCATCATAAGAAATGTAAGAATCTCAAACATCAGAAGCCATGAAAAGAATACATAGTACCTTCAACATAAGAATGATTGAAGTACTTTTTCTTGTCAAACCTGGACTTCTAATCAATGATATAGGTAATGATAATGAACCCTCACTATCATTCACAAAAGCACCGTTCAAAGTACATCCTACTTTGAACACTTCACATTCATCTCTCCCTTTTGACTTGAGATCTTCCTCACCAAGTCTCATGATAGAACCTTTTGATCTACTTTCTTTATGAATACATGTGACACCACTTATTGCACAAATGACTTTCTTGGACTTATCACATAAAGATGCAAAAGAAACTTTTTCTTCAAACATGCACAAAGCACCATTTCTTTCCAAATGAGTAAATAAGTCATTAGCAACAACCATTTCCAAAGAAGAGTTTTCATCACCTCCATTGATGAAGTTAGCTCTCTTCTTACCTTTTTCATTTTTGCACTTGCCATGTAGTTCCATTGAAGAGCCACCAAGACTTGGAAATCTATGGGTAGAAGAGTTCAAACATGATACTAATTTAGCACCACATGACTCTATTTGACTAGTAGGTAGCGCTAGTCCATCTTCAGGATCCAATGGATCTAAAACATTGATCATAGATTCACCAAAAGTTTCCAAGTTAGCACAACAATAACTATCTCCAAGAAGCTCATTAAATCTCAACCTAGATCTAGCATAAGGAATCTCTTTAGAATTTGCATAAGATCTACCAATCTTATTGATGCTATGAATTGACTTTTTGAAAGTTGAGAGAACCACCAACATCCATTTCATTCCTCTTGTTAGACATAAAAAATGCATCAAGCTTGTAAAGTCTACCTTGTCTATTGCCTCTAGCAATCAAGACATCTCCCTTAGTAATGAAGCAACATCCCCAACAAACTTTGTCTTGTACCCTTTCTTTAACATTTGACCAACACTTAGCAAATTCCTTGAAAGTGAAGGAATGTAAAGAGCACCATCAAGCCTTGCATTCCTATTAGTAGAAAGACAAATAGGAATTGAGCCAATACCTTTGATCATACACTCACCACCATTTGGCATGTGAACCACTTTCTTGGTTCTAACATAAGAGATCAAAGAAGTAAAGAACTCCTTGTGACTAGTCATGTGTGAACTAAATCCACTATCTATCCACCATGAATCCTTGTCACTTATACTTGACATTAGACTTGAAGAACACATCATGAGAGAATCACAAGAATCTAGATCCTCATTAGAAGTACAAAAGTTGCTTTGCTTGCTACCTTCATTACTTTGCTTCTTATGACATTCATTTGCAAAATGACCTTTTAGCCCACAATAAAGGCACTTGAACTTCGACTTATCTTTCTTTCTAAAAGAAGTAGAAGAGGAGGAGGAAGAGTGATCATCATAATCCAAGTTACCACCTTTGGACCATTTCCCTTTGCCTTTACCTTTGCCTTTGACTTTGCCTTTTGTGAAGAAAGCCTCTTCACCTCCACCTTGCAAGGATGCACCATCAAGCTTTGATTGCAACCTATGTTCTTCAGCCAATAAGATTTCTTGCAAGTCAACCACACTTGGCAAGACTCTTTGAATGGAAAAACTTTGCACAAGGTGAGCATGTTCATCTAGCAAACCATTCAACATAACTTGGACTATTTCACCATCTTTTATGCTTTCATCAATGCATGCTAGATCATCACTTAAGGACTTAACCCTCAAGACAAATGCATGAGCACTTTCTCCCTCTCTTTGTCTATTAGAAAATATTTGTCTCCTTAGGGTCAATACCCTAGATGTGGACTTTGACTCAAAGAGCTTCTTCAAGGCATTCCATGCCTCACTTGCACTTTGACTTTTACCAACTTCCTTGAGAAGTTCATTGGTAACATTCATTTTAATGATATGAAGAGCCTTTTTAGCGTTTTTATCAAACCTTTGTTGCTCTTGAACTGTGGGTGGTCTCTCTTTAGTTCCTGCAACTATGTCCATGAGTTCATTCAACTCAAGTAAGGACTCCATCCTCATTTTCCAAGTAGAGTAGTTTGATGAACTCAACCTATCATTAGTTTCTAACATGATCCCACCATTGGAAGCCATGAATATAATGATTCTTCAACTTTTAGGCTCTGTCCTATTGCACCTAGCACTCACTTTCTCTCAACAAATGATGGATAAGGAGATCTCAGAAGATCTAGGACCCTAAAACACTTCTATCTTGAACTTGGCTGGTTTCTAAGTATAGAAAAGAAGATTGAAACACATGCAACACTTTGCACACACTAAGAATGGATTACAAACTCAAACCAACTTGAACACACTCTTGCTTAAGCTCTCAAACTTTCCAGCAAGTGACCAAATCAAGTTATGGTGTGAAGAGTTACTTGCATTATTAGAAAATACAAAAGACTAGGCTGCCAAGAATATCTAGAATTGAACAAACTTGATCAACATATGATCAACACACTAAGATATTGATTCAACCTGTAAAACCACATGTAAACCACACTTCTAAAAGTTTATAAACTCCAGCAAATGATAAATACAAGCTTTAGAGGTGAATGAAAGAGCACACTTAGTGAATCACAAGACTAGCTTCACTAGCTTGTCAAATCTTGGTGTTTAGATGTAGATCTAAGATCACTTCACATGATAATGTTCCTCAACTTGTTAAGAACCTGAAAACACATTTGCATAATGGTTAAAACCTTCCAGAAAATGATCCAATCAAATTACATAAGGAGAGTTACTTACATGCTCAACAAAGTACACCAAAATTTATGCAAAAGATTGTTGACAATCTGTTCACCCAAAAGGGGATCTTTCATCCAAGTGGGAGCTTTGCTTAGCCTTTTGGAGAATTACAAAATCACTCAAAGAGTATTTGTCATCCACTTAAGGAGAAGGTTCATCCACTTAAGGAGAGTGTTCATCCACAAAGGAGAGTGTTCATCCACAGAAGTGGAGATTGTCAACAATAGATTGAACTAAACATTGTTAGTATTGAATATGCACAAGCCTCACAATCAACAAATGATTAGGTGTTATGATCTGATCCAAAATAGCTTCTTCTCAGCCTTTGACCTTCAATAGACCTGAAATATGCTTTTGATCCACAAGTTCAACTCAACAAACAAAAGTTAGTAAGATTTGATCAACAATGCAATGCATAATCATGCTAGAACTTGATCAAACATCCAAACATCACCATAAATGAAAACCTTACTAGAAATAGTAGCCAACTAGCTTTGATACCATGTGAAAAAAGTGGATCTCTAATGGATCCAAACTCCCAAAATACTTGGCTAAGATCTTTGCACAACAAGCTACAAAAGCTAGAAATGGCAAAACATCCTAATGCTATCTTTGATACACAAGAACTTGACAAAGCATTTAAGAGACAAAAGAAACTAATAATAGGTACTAGTGGCAGTAAAAAATAGCAGCAAACAAGGCTCCCAACAACAACCTATCACTTTTGGAAACCTCTTAAGATCATACACAAAAGCTTGAAGACAATACACAAAGCAATGCTCTCAATGGAGGAAGAAACTGTGACAATGATCTATTGATCTCTCTCAACAATACAAAAAGTTTCTCCAACCATTCTCCACAAATTTCAGCCTAATATAGTTGAGAGAGATGACTCTCTCCTCTCTCCTCTCTCTAGAACTTAGGGCCAATTTTAGGGCACAAGTAGCCTAAAATAGCCAATTTTGGCCTATATGTCTAAATAACATGATTTTGGTGTCATTTCAAAGGTCATGAAGTTAGAACTTTCAAAGCTCAAGGATGATATAGACTACTTCGCAACAAAGCAGCCCCACCATCAGACAACAGAAAAAACAGGCAAGACAAAAATTACTATTGACATAGATGAGTTGGATGATATGGAGAAAAAGCGGGACCAGCAGGAGCATCAAGAGCAGGACCAGCATCAAAACCATGCACAGCAAGACCAGCAAGACCAACAACAAGACCAAGAGCAGCAAGACCAGCAAGAGCAGCAGCAAGACCAAGAGTAGCCTAGGCCAGGCACAGTAGGACCGCTAGACAATGCAGGACCAATAGGATTAAGAGCAGGAGGATATGTATGTGGATGTGAAAAATGAAGGGACAGGTGATTAAGTTGAAGGGCCCCGGGCCCCAAAAAGGTGAAACAATAGGGGAGGAGTCCAAGGCAGAGAAGGGTGAAACTCTGCACACTTTTGAACCTGAGACAAGTGAAGATCTGTGCGACGATACTCTGTTATCAGAGTTATATCCCCTTAAAAAGATAAAGCGCTCCAGACCATATAACATTAAAACTCATGCAAACAAGATGTAACACGTGCACACTATGTTGCATTAAAAGTAGAATAATGTTATCTATTGTGTTATGAAGTGTGACCAAATTCATCGAGTGATCAGTATCACCGCTATCTGATATGTTAAGAAGACATTTGTTATTATTAAAAGGGAAACAAGGCAT
This sequence comes from Diphasiastrum complanatum, assembly GCA_029204225.1. Classification (NCBI taxonomy): domain Eukaryota; kingdom Viridiplantae; phylum Streptophyta; class Lycopodiopsida; order Lycopodiales; family Lycopodiaceae; genus Diphasiastrum; species Diphasiastrum complanatum. Next base: position 37,092 of record MU832093.1, on the reverse strand, counting down.
TTCTTGTCGTTTTCTTGTTCTTATGTGTTTGTAGCACCCACCTCTTGGTGGATAAAAGACGACGATCAGGGCCCCCAATGCTTATGACATTCCAGCTAGGGCCGCAGGAGGTTGATCATCCTCGATATAAACGGGGTGTTGTTAAATAATTATCGAATATTTTCGGATGGCCCTTTTGTAAATTTCTTCAAAAGCAACGTAATCCGAGTGCATGAACACTGCTACTGTTTTCTGAGGCCTAGGGCTAAGATGTTTTTGAAAAAACTAGCCGAAGTGGGAGTGCAAGTCATTATATGGAGCAGCATGAGATATTCGAAGGTCATGAAAATACTGCGTACCTGCTTCCATGAAAAAATGCAACAAAGATTTTTCAAAGGTAGCTCAACATTTTACACAGAGACACTTGTGATTATGTTGTCATCTTGAAATTATTAAAGCATATGAGCTCAATTAACTAACAACAATGTATTCAGCAATACCCGCAAAATAAATTATCAATACTTTTGTGATACTTTCTACTAGTTATTTTGTGCTATTATTACCAATTGCCTAAATTTTGGTACATTTTGGTACTATTTTAGCACCAAGCTGAAACTGTTTTGAACTATTTTGGATATCAATTCTTAATGTTTGGTACCTATTGCCTCTGTTTTGGTACTATGTTATGTATCAATATTTGGTACTATGTTATGTATCAATATTTGGTATTATGTACCCATATTTGGTACTGTTTATATGCTCCTTTAAAACCGTGAGGGTAGTTTTTGATAATTGTTGGCATATTCCAAGGAATCCCCAAGATGCCGAACAGAGCTGTTATAAAAGAGCACCTCTCACCCTAGACCGAGGAGGTCCTAGAAGGAAGAGAGAAGGATGAAGATGAGAGCCAACCATGAGAGCCAAGAAATACTAGCTAGGAATACAGTTTTAAATCATGTGAGCCTCATGGTGAATCTCAAGAGAAGGAATGACCATGTAGGAGCTAGTAGTATTTCTAGGCAATACAATAAATGCAAGTAGACCACTCTTAAATAAATTAGAGTGAGCCACCTTTTGATGGTGACCTCTGGTGAAAGAGCTAATTCCACTTGGAATTTGTAAATTGTGAAATTGCTACTTAGGCTCCACATGGACAGCCTCTTAGTTTATTTCAGAGCCCCCCTCTCTTGTGAGGGAGCTTTACATGTAATGTCATTTTCTTTTGTATTGAATAAGAAGATCTTCCACGAGTTCTTGACATTCTAGAAGCTCCTTGTTCATGATGGTTTTCTTGAGTGATTCTATTATGAGCATGCCCTTCCATTTCCTTAATACTAGTTCCATTTCCATAAATAATACTGGTTCTTACTTCTCCAATGTCTGCAACAATGGTGTTGCGATTGGAGAAAGAAAGTTTTAGCAGTCATATTTATATTTTACCCAACGGGGTTGGCTCAACTGGTTAGCTTGGCATCCAAAGTTTCTTTGGTCCCAGGTTCGAGCCTCCCCTTGGAAACCAAGAAGCATTTCCTTGAATGTGGTTGTGGAATTAGATTAATTTTCTGCTTTCTTTCATTATGCAATGTGGAATAGAGTGGATTAGATCTCTTGTTCTATGTTTTTAATGTAGTTTTCAACATACAAGTAAAATGAACAGGCTGGAATTGTGGTATAGATTTTGCATAACCTAGACATTCCATATTTTGATGTTCTTGGGCTGTCCAGGAATCAAAAATTGTGTGTTTCTTGATCCTTGGACTTTCAATATGCTGCTTAGTAATTAGTTTCTTGTTTCTTGCCTTCAGTTCTGTTCATTTGTAGATTAAATTGAGCATCTTGTTTGTTTCTTTCTAATGTTTTAGAAGTAGTTATTAGCAAGAACTTATTGGAATTCATCAGCATTGCATGCAGATCTGTAGATGAATGGTTTAAGTTGCATGTTTGATTGTGTGCTTGCAATTGGAGTGAACGCTACCCGAGCATCCCATTGACAGGCTAAGAAATATACTACAACGAACCACACCTTTCTGCATAATCTGGCTTTGAACTAAGAAGATAACGTTAAGAGAGCCAACCGCTTGGAACGGGCAGAAACACCTGGATTCCAGAGATAAGGAATCAAGAAAAGCAATAGCTACTTACTTCACAGATTCTCAGTCAGGAAATCTGTGAACATTTGGCGCCATTCCCACCAGTACATAGACACACAACCTACACAAAATCGCAATCTCTGTGTGTGCTTCCACATCTGCTAGCACATCCATATCGATGATTCCCAAAGTTCCAGAGAACTTTGTGGAACCTCCTTTTGACCTACCAAGCAAATTCAAAGATTTTACACTTGATGACGTGGTCATCCAGTTGTGACAATTCCAAGGGGAACCTACACAAGCTTTCCAGTCCTTTGAAGGACCAGCAAAGACCATGTAGCTAGATCTTAAAGATCCTGGTGAGGACATGGATCATATCGTTCATGTCGGAGCCCACCTCACGCTACGCAAATACAGGGATGTATTTGTTTGGAATTATACAGAAATGAAAGGAGTTCCACCTAAAATAGCCATCCATACTATTCCTTTAGAGGAGAGCACTATGCCTATTTGGGCTAAGCCTTACCGTTGTAACCCGGTTTATCGTGAATGAGTTGACGAAGATATTAAGAAGCTCCTCGATGCTAGTTTCATTTATGAAGTCCAACACACAGATTGGGTATCACCCAGTTCCCAGCAAAAACGGCAAGCTTCGTATCTACATTGATCTCAAAAACCTTAATGCGGTTACTAAAAAAGACCATCTCATTATCCTTAACGACACAAATCCTAGAGGAAATGGCAAGAGCTGAAGCTTTCAGCTTCTTAGATGATTTTAGTGGCTATTTTCTAGTTCAAATAGCCCTTGAGGATAAACACAAGATAGCCTTTGCTTCGGAAAACGACATTTATATTTATCACGTCATGCCTTCTGGCTTATGCAATGCCCCTTCCACGTTCCAACGCGTCATGCAAATGGCGTTCCAAGATTTGTTACATCGAATTGTCGAGATTTATCTCGATGATTTGGGTGTACATTCTTTTACAGACAAACACCTCGAAGCCCTTGAAACGATATTCATTCACTGTCATAGGTTCGGTATATCACTAAACCCTAAAAAAAAAGCCAAATCTGGTTTACCCATGGGGTCCTAGAAAATATTATTTCCAAGGATGGTATTTCTACCGATCTTTCAAAGATCAAGGTTATAGTTGAGATGCCTTTACCTGCAATGGTGAAAGAAGTTTATGTCTTCCTTGGCCATACTAATTATTACTGCATCTTCATAATCGACTACGCCGGTAAGGCCTCGTTTATTTAGTTGTGGTCGTCGACCCTAGATGGACCCAAGAAGGTTATGTCTTCCTCGGCCATACTAATTATTACCGCATCTTCATAATCGACTACGCCGGTAAGGCAAGGCTCGTTTATTTAGTTGTGCAACCCTAGATGGATCGAAGAATGCATAAAAGCTTTTGACTTGAAAACAACACTTACTACCGAACCCATACTTCGTTCCCCGCATTACACAAAAGAAATTCCACGTGCATACCGACACAAGTAAGTATGCCATAGGAGGAATTCTAGCACGACCAGGTGAATATGAAAAAGATTTTCTGATACGTTTCTTAAGCAGGCAACTGGTCTGATAATAATCTGCTATCTTTTTTATCTTATCTGGATCTAGATCCTACTTGGATCTTACTCGATCCTGTCTGATCTGTCCAGATCTTGTTTGATCTTGTTGCATCTTGATGAATGTCGCTTGATCTGACTAAATCTCATTAGATCTGGCTTGATTCTATTAGATTTGGCTGTGATGACTCCTATATGGATGATCTGATCCTTGTATGTGCTGTTGGTCATCATCAAGCTGGATCTGTCTTCATGACCCATAAAAACATACACCGTGGGACGTGTCATCTAAAATTGACACTTCACTAGATTCAAGAATATCTGCTATTCACGGCATTGCTTCAACACTTTTTCCAAGTTGGATAGGTATTTTGAGTTTGGTCCGTGCACACATAGATCATCCAAGAAAATCTCTAGAAATGTTTACAAGTACTCCTTAAATGCCAATTGCATATCTCGTTGGAAAGTGCTTGGGGCATTACAAAGTCCAAACGACATCACCTTATAGGCATAAGTTCCCATTCAGTGGCAAACGTTGTCTTGTGCTAATCGTTTGATGTTATCTTCACTAGATTGTAGCCGCTAAAGCCATCCAGAAAACTGTAAGTTTCTGCTTATGCTACTCTATCCAGAACACTATTCGTGAATGGTAAGGGAAAATGGTCTTTCTTTGTAACCGCATTTAGCGGCTTCAGGGTCACACAAATCTGCATTTTGTTGTTCTTCTTGGGTACTATGACTATCGGCGATACTCATTCTGTGTGTTCAATTTCATAAATGAAATCGACGTCGAGCAGCTTCTGCAGCTCCTGTTTGATCAACTCTGTGTAGTTAAGATTGCAGCGGTAATAGCAACTCACCTTGGGAACTACTCCATTGCAGGAGAACAGAAAGTTATCAGTGTCTGATGAAGAATTTGTCCTCTTTTGTTTTCAAATTGTAAAAAATGAATGATTTTGTTGTTTCTCTATTTTTTTCAAATCTAGATGGATCTTAAGAATGGTTCTCTGTTTGATCTTCCTTGCTCATCAATCTCAGGTGATGACAAGCAAGAAATCCACACAAAATCATGAAAATTCATCCAAAACTAACCCTAAAATTCAATTTTAACACTACTATGCAAAAAGCACGATGCCTAAATGCAAGCTAACATCCATCCAAGCATAATAAACATGCTGTGAACAAGAGAATTTGGCATAGCTTTCCAGCGTGCCAAAATTTTATCGGGTTTTCCTATCTACCTTCAACCCTAGATCTAAGCACTTGCATAACATCAAGAAAGAAAGATAATTAATTACTTCATGTGGAGATTCGTTTCCATGAAAGTTATTGCATATTTCATATTCAACACATGCTTGTAATTCAACATCTAACACAATGATCCACTAATCCTAATTTCCAAAGTCAAGCTTACTTCTCTCTCTCTCTCTCTCTCTCTCTCTCTCTCTCTCTCTCTCTCTCTCTCTCTCTCTCTCTCTCTCTCTCTCTCTCTCTCTCTCTCTCTCTCTCTCTCTCTCTCACACACACACACACGCGCGCGCGCGCGCGCGCGCGCGCACTCGCACTCACACACATAACAAGATTCAAATCCAAAAAATAACAAATCATAAACATAAAATAAACTTCAAAGCACCACTTAATACAGTGGATTTTAGAGCAATTGGCCTCAAAGCCTATTGGCCAATTCTAACCTCTCCTTATTTGAATTTGACATTTGGGGAGAACCCACTTTTATTTACTAATTTGACTATTAGGCCTGACAACATTTAATTCCCGCAATTTGGCCAAAAGTCCTTCTATTAACTTCTAATGATCAAAGAACTATGTGATCATTGGATTGGACACATGCAGGGTGCCAAATCCCTCTTCACTTATTAACTGCTTATAGATCTACGATCTAACTAAGAATAAATTTGACTCGAAGTCTGCAAATCTTCCAACAGGTCCAAATCAGCAATTCTACTAATAGAAAGTAGATTTTTGGTACGATTCAGAATATGAAAAACATTTGGAATGAAAGTAGTACTATCTCAGAATTACAATTTAACAATGCTCATACCATCGATACTGTGAGTACTGCTATTGCCCACCAATGAAACATGCTTCTGAGTCGTAGTTTGATTGTACTCATGAGACCAATTTAGTTGGTTGAGTAGCACCTGTATCCAAATACCAAGCATCATTCAAATGCGGATTATTTATCAAGGCTCGAAACTTCAGAACAAAAGGATTCGGTTTCTGATAAGCTTCCGTTTGAAGAAGTGATGTTGTTAATAACTCAGGACTCATGGTATTCCGATATCATTGAATTGATGATGATTCTTCCTCACTATCATTCACAATGACATCATTCAAAGTAAATCCTACTTTGAGCTCTTCACATACTTCTCTTCTTCATACGTACACATGAAAAAAAAAAATTATAAATATACGTGTCCTTGCCCAAATTTTCGTGCAAAATTTCTCTCGTCTCCTCTTGATATCATTTTTGTTCACTACAACCTACTGACACTGACCGTTGCCCCTCGAAACCGACATCGACCGATATTGTCTTCGAGCACTCAAAAGCTATCATTTTTTTCATCTCCTCTCCCTTGCTCGATTCTAAGTTCAGATTAATCCACTTAATAAATTTGATTTTCTTCACGTGCTTGAAATCGATATTTGGTTGTTTTTTCTAGTCTTTTCAAAAAAAAAATTTTTTAGAGCAATGTCTAACTCTGAGTCGAGTATTGTATTTTTTCTTCAGAAATTTCTACAATCTCTACTTGAAGAGCAAAACACTACCATTATTCCTATCATTGAAGTAGGATAATCATAGTTATCCAATGAAATTGCTTTATCAACAACAAAGGTAGATTGCAAAGCATTCAACTTCATTGTCTTGTCATATCTACATGAAGTACTAAACATCATCAATCTTAAAGATAAGAGACAAGTCACTTCATGTCTACTAACACTATCTATGAACAAATCAATATAGTAGCATCTCCAATGCTCTCCTCCCTAGATGCACACTTGAATGGAAAATTTGCATGCAATTTCATGACTCAGTCTTTGTCTCCTCAATGCTAGCAAGATCACACTTTGACAAGGTCTCCACTTGAGTGATCTCCTCCTTTGCCAAGTTCACACTCTCAAAAGAAATATTAGCTTCCAACTTGAACAATCTTCCATATTTAAATCCCTTTGCTATGCAAACATCATTCTTAAACAAAAAAAACATTGTCTAGATCCATTCTCTTGGAAGATTCTAGACACGAAGGGATGGTTCCAATATCCTCTATTCTAAATTTTCATCTCTTGATGTAACTACGGAACTTTCAGCACCATTAAAAGAAAGTAGAGTTAAGAAAACATCCTTTTGAAAGGTCATGTGAGAGCTAGCCCCAGTATCAATCCACCATGACTCCAATTAGTTGCTTTGCTTGTTGGTGAGAATGGAAATGCCATCAAGGATGATTCTTCTTCATCCTTCTCTTTGTGTGCAAGGTTTCCTTGTTTGCTCTCTTCTAGTGCATTTTGCCTCTTGTAGCATTTGGATAACAACACCAACAACATAAGACACATCAGGTCGTGTGTGTCTCAAATAAATCAAACTACCCACCAGCTGTCTATATAAATAAGCATCCACTTTCTCAGATTCGTCATATGCAGTAAGCTTCATGTTGACATCCATAGGTGTACTCAAAGGCTTACAATCCTGCATATTGTTATAAAGCAAATCTCGTGCATATTTGCTTTGTGTAAAAAAGACCATGTCTTCCTTTTGCCATACTTCAATGCCAAGACAATAGTGCATCAATCCTAGATCAGTCATGTCAAAAGCATTGGAAAGATCTGATTTGATTTCATCGATTAACTTCTCATTACTTACTGTAATAATCAAATCATCCACGTACAAGACAATGAACACTATATCTGAATCTTGCCTTGGAATGTAAAAATTAGGATCAGCATCACTCTTTACCATTCCTCTTTGCTTGAAGTGTTCATCAATGCCAAGAGTACCGTGCCCGTGGGGCTTGCTTCAATCCATAAATGGCTTTGTTGAGCTTACAAACAAGATGCTCTCTCCCTGGCTCAACAATTCCTTGAGGTTGTACTAAGTACACCTCTTCATCCAGCACTCCATTAAGAAAAGCAGATTTAACATCCATTTGCTGGATCTTCCTACCATAGAAAGCAGAAATAGCAATGATAGAACGTATAGTCACCATCTTAGCTACGGGTGCGAAGGTTTTCTCAAAATCAATACCTTCTTGTTGCTCAAATCCTCTCGCAACCAACCGTGCTTTGTACTTGTTGAGTTGCCCATCTGTTCTATATTTGATATTATAAATCCATTTGCAAGTGATAGGCTTCTTACCATCAAGTAGCTCAACCCAATTCGACGTCCTCTTTTTCGATATGGCTTCCATTTCTGTTTCCATAGCTGCACGCCACTCCTGTGCTCCTGTGCTTCATCAAAAGTTTTTGGTTCGTGAGCCTTGAGCACAGAGCCCATCAAGGCTAGATTCACTCAAACTCACGAAGGTTTCACTTGTCTTTATTACCTCAATTTTGACTTCTAGCCCTCTCTTTGGACTTCTAGTGACAGCCCTCACACTCCCTCACAAAGATAGAATGGAGATTAGATGAGATTCTATCAAAAGACCTATCAACTCCTATCAATTTCCACCAATTTTGGACAAGAACATGGCTTAATCTTCTTCCTCCTCCTTGATGGTTCTTCAAGACCTGTAAAACTGATTTAAAGGTCTTGAACCCAGCCTTGATCCTAATTTTTCAATCTTACCTAACCCTAAAGTTTTGCCAAGTTGGTGGCTAGGTTGGTTTCCACCTCCATGATTCAAGGAATTTGGTCCTATAATTTAGGATTTATGACCAAACAAACCTAACTAACCCTATGAATGACATCTAACCAATCTAGGGTAGCCTACACATGTGGCAACATGGATTCACACGTGTGGGACCCACCTATGTACAATTTACATGATTTTGTTCAAGCTAGATTTGCTAAGTTTTGGCAATTTCTCACACACACGAATGTCGTCTAAGGATTTTATTTTATTTCAATTTGTAGGAAATCCTTGAAGACAACTCACAGCTTTCTTAAAAGTGTCTGGAGCATTACAGAATCCAAACAACATTACTATATGCATAGATACCCCATTTGTTGAACAGCACCATTTTATATTGATCTTCTAGGGCTATTTAAACTTGACAATAGACATTGAAATTGTCCAAAAAATTGTAGGTCTCTTGACCTATTACATACTTTGAGCATGTTTTCTATGAAGAGTAGGAAAATTACATCTTCTTAAAATTGACACAAACAAAGTGCTCTCAATCTTGTCGATGAAGACGTCAAGTAACTTCACTAGTTCATATTGGATTAGGTGAGCATATTGTTGACTAGACCAATAATGCATGCTTATTATCAATTAAGCATCCTATGTGAGTGGGATTGTGTGCACTACCATGTGGAAGGGATATATGCCTTTGAGCTCACTAACTCGTCTCCCACCACATCATTGCCTATTGATATGATCTCTCTTCAATTTTTTGGTTTGCATAGATACTAGAAATCATATATAAATGTAATTAGATAAAAACCACCATGGCTCATGAAAAAGATCATCAAAATACTCTTGATTTATAGTAGTTATTTCAACTCAAAAAGATGTAGTCAAGAAATCTTGAGTATACTAAAATCAAGAAACTAGCAGTATAAACTCTTACGTTGTCTCCTTCTAGGTCATCGCTTATGATTTGTGTGTCCAATCTTTTCTATAAGTGTGCTTTTACCATCCTGACTTTCCCTCAAATAGATTGCTAAAAGCTTTTTGTGGACTTCACTTATAAATGATAGTTATTTCTTTCTCATTATTGTTCATAGTGGATGTTTTCCCTTGCTCAGATTTCTCTCTTACTACATCATGTTCTCCATTTGCTCTCCTTTCCTATAAATAGTGACAACCTATGCCCAAGGTTCATTCCCACTCCTTGCAGTAGTGACCATTGGTTCTTCTGCGATGATCTCAATATAATGAATATTTTTTTCTAATCGCTCAATCATTGAAACATTCTATTTGGTTGATAGAGGCAAGTCTTTCCCCATCATGACCAAAGGTTTTTTCAGGTGGAAAGGGACATTTGTTTAGGTAGTGGCTCATTCTCTTACATCTACCACAACTATTGGGCAACTTTAAGATTGAACTTTTTGAGAAATAACATAACCTGAGAGCAACTTACGTCTATCCGCTATGAATTGTTGAGTTTTCAAGCAATTTAAATCTTAGACATCTCAGAGAAACCATTGCTAATGTTTTTCCTAACGATGCAAAATTTGCTATTAGCAAGTAGTGCCTATGTGGTGGATAATATGGCTTGTTCACCATATCTAGAGATTTTCTACCCTATCTATTGTGAAGGCATCATAGTATCTAAAAACAAGAGCTAGCTCATTCATCCAATATTAGGAATTGTTTGAAATCAATTAATTCTCAGGGATCCCTTTACTAATCAATTTCAATGCTAATCACAAAGATGGACCAAACAAAAACCTACCAATTTGGAAGCCATGCTCCATATCACATGGCACATCCAATGGTTTGATTTAGATCCCCCACAAAGTAACTCATCCACTAATGCTACTCTCTACTTCCCTAACCCAATAATAATGACAATGTCACATTCATAGTTACGATAAAAGTTCAAATTTTAAGTCATGATAACTACTCTTTATTTTGCAAATCTTTAAAAGTTCTTTTTGCAACTTGAATAAAAAATTAGAAAAGACCCAATTATCACCTTCAAATTTTCATTAAAAACAAGGGTCAAAAATAATTTATTAAGAGGGGGTAAAGTCGAGAGCTCCCATCATAGCATGTCCCCCTTCACCCAATTGGCTTTCCAATTTTCCCCACTCTCTCCCATAACAAATGTCAATGCCTCCAAATTTTATATCTCCTAGGTGTAATTTGTCGTACTCATTTTGAATGGCATTTCGAACATAACATCCAACATGTTGAACAAAACCTCAAAACATTATCCTTTATGTATAATCCTTACTTGCAATCACCAAAACGAAAAATCATTTTCGTACTGCCCTCTAATCGAAAGATATAGATTTGTGAAAATCTAGCTGAATGAAAATTCATTCAACTCCTCAACCTGACTAAGGACATCTGCAACTTGATTAGAGTTGTCTTTTATATATCAAATTTCATGATCAAATTCTTGCATTAGCTCAATCCACCAAGTTTTGCGACGCCTCAAATCATGATTATTACAAATATATTTATGAGGCTGATGATCTGTGTACACTATAAACTTATTACCATACAAGTATCTCCAAGTTTTTGGTGTATGGATCATAACAAATGATTCTTTTTCCTGATTTGTATAACACAACTAAGATCCACTAAATTTCTTGCCCTCTAACGTTAGCGGCCTATCGATTTGTGATAAAACTACTCCAATCACAACATTACTCAGGTCAGTTCTCATGACGTAAAATAAATCTGAATCTACAACCAATTGTACAGGAGCAAAAACAATAAAGCTTTTGAGTTTCTCAAAGCATTGCAATTCTGTGGTGGTGACGGTCAAATTGAGTTTGATGAGCTTGTTAGGACGAGACGTAACTTCCAAAATTACCCAAACCATCGTGAAGGTCTCTAAATAGATCACCCACTTATGCAAAGGATGAGAAGAAAATTATGTACCCCTCCTACCCTCCATGATTGTAAGACCTGTTGTAAAATTAATAGGCATCATTTTCTGAAATAGATTGATTCACATAATCGATCAAAACATTTACCAACAATAAGAATCTTTATGGGCATAAACTATTTTCATTATAAACTTTAATGGGGCTTACCATGAAAGTAAATTTATGAAAGGGACTTTTCCAATGTAAAAAAACTAGGGCTATTATGTCAACTCTCGAATAAAAACAAGCATAAAAGATGGACATATAGACAACTGTATCGTCCGATGATGATGGCAACCAAGGGACAATATTAGCAAGTGTTAACGGAGTTTTCCTAAACAAAGATAGTAGTTAGAACTTTGGCACACATCCCAAAGAGAGTTTCCTTGGGCTATAGATAAATCCAATGAATAGAGATAAGAAAATGGAAGATGGATGTTCATGTTTGATTTGCAACTTGGAGGTTGAAGATAAAAATCTAGTATTGTCGTAAGTGCCCACCACATGACAACTTGTTGGTAGGAACAACCAATACAACAAATGATACCTGTGAAGTCACATATTGCGTTGCATTTGCTAGCTAAGCAACTGGACAATCTTATTATAGACATTAGGATCTAGAAAGCAGATTGTAGAATGTATAGGGAGGAGAGCTATCTACAAATGATAACATGCATGTTTCTGTTTTTGGTAGGGCTAAGAGAGCATGAGAGAAAAACTTCGCTGATGATACAATTCATATATGGTGAGAGCTGACGAAGACTTCATTTTTACTACTTAGAGAAGCAAGTTCAGTTTGTGATATGACGGTTTTTGCCACACCATGGACCTTGTAGGGTCATGAAGACTTTACTTTCGCTACTACTGTAGATGTAAGTTTCTTTTGTGATATGATGATTTTTGCCATCCCAGAGTTCTTGTAGGGTTTTACGAGGATGTTAATAAATTATAATTCCATCGCCCACCCACCTATCCACCCTTCCACCTGAACAACTTCCTGCCCTGCTCCCTCTCTTCTTCCCCCCCTCTCTACCCCCCAGACCAGAGATGGGATGGCATGGGATGAACTGCCATCTCTTTCCGTTTCTTTTTGTGCTAAATTGACACCTTAACTGTTTAAGTATACCGAGATTTAACGTCCATATGAATGTTTATAATATACATGTGCCAATCTATAATGAAGTTTAACCACAAGTGCAAAAAACAAATATATATGTGTCAGTTTAGATGGGGAGCTTTGAACTTTGACATTAATCATGAAACAGCTGTATACGACATGAATTTGGTTATCCTCTAGTAAATACCTGTAACTAGAGCCCGTAAAATTTTGATGTGAAACAAAGATCAATGACAACTTAGTGTTTAATCGCTGTATGATCAGGAGAGTGGCAGAGCTACAGAGTGATCATGACCCTTCACCAATTCGTAACCCAGCTGTACTGAATTTTGGTAGCTGGACATCCAATATTTCCTCTCCTGTCTGGTTTAGATGGCAAGACCAGGGAGTTTGAAGAGATGATAAGCAAGGCAAGATCCTCGGACCTGCTCCATGAAGCTGGTCAATTGCATTGAACACACAATAAGCATTCTGATAGAAACAAAACATAACATAGTAAAACACTAAAAAATGCAATGTCAAGAAAGTGATATACTGAAAGAAATGAAACAATTTTGACATACATTATCAACACTTTTGAAAAAAGTTGTATATGCAGCAGCAAGTGGAGAGGACCCATTGCTAACTTGATCCCAAGATTTGATAACATCCTCTGCTTCTTTGCACGAAGTCTGTATCAGAGAATTTACACACAGAAAATGGACATCTGATAACTTTCAGTAATTGCATGTAGAAAACTTTCTAGATTGAATCCTTCAGCAGTTTCTTTGAATGCCTTTCATTGTATTGCAAAAGCCTCGAAACTCCTGTTCATAGTCAGGTGCAAGCAATTTACCGAGCTCAAACAAGACTGTATTTTTCTCCAAAAGCTACAAAACTTTACCCCAACTTTCATATCAAACCTAGTAGTACGCAGAGGATCTTGCTTTTACCTGGGCAAGTAGGTCTGTTGCTGGTAATTGTAGCAAACCAAGATGCGCTATAGCCTTCACTGAGCCTGGAACACATTGATAAAAAATCAAATATTACTTATCCGAATTCCAAGCCATTGTTTCTAAATGCCTGAAAAACATGCATCCAACGGAAGCAAAAATAGTGACTTCTAAATCAGAATCCTTCAATCCACTAAGCCACTGCCACGCGTAAACTTATATGACACCTTGTGTCCTTGCACTTGCAGTGCATGCTAATTCTTTCAGACAAGCTTTTAAATCTTTGGTTACAATCACGCAAATTCCATGTTAGAAACTAAACCTTTTGATAACAAGGTGTTCGGTATGTTCTATTGCATTAAGCATTCAGTTTTTATGAGAGAATTCGGGCAGGTAAAACCAATATTTATTGTTCTTCTTCTAAGGTCCTAAAAGTCCGTAATACAGGTTTAATAGCTCCAAGACCTATTTTACAGCTTGATGTCTTCAAAATGGAAATGTTAACAGGTCAACTGGTTTTAGTAACTGCAAATAGCCCAGCTAAAGGCATGTGTCCAACTGCTAGAGAGCAAGAGCATTTAGATCCTACAAATTAGGCAAAATCAACTCAACTCAGCATATTTTTTAGTGGGAACAATGCAGTGCAGCTTATAAACAATCCTTATTTTTTCTTCTGTGGTAAATTACTGTTTCACTGAAGTTTTGTGCAATTTGCCTGTTCTTGATACTTTATTCTGAACAAATTCATGGCTTGGAACCCTTTCCAGAGCAAGGAGAAAGTGATCTGAAAATGGATATTAATCCTAATCCAGATTCCACTTCAAATTGGCCCAATGTGCTGCAAAAGCCAGGTTCCAACTTTAGGCCAGAAATGTCACAAGTGATGTTTTTTTAGGTATGCTGAGCCATGTATCTACATATGACATGGATGCCTACAAATAAACCCTTAATTAATATACATGTCTTTGTCCTCAAAGCTTACAGTACCAAAAAAGATTTCAAATAAGAACGTTCAGATAAACCCAAATTGTAAGGAAAAAATGGCTTTAGGTTACGTATTGTTCAACCAATGATAAACTTCATTGAAAACTCATTTCCTTACAAGCATAAATACCTAAAAATGAAGAACGCAATCGTGGATTATTGCGACATGTCTCCACCATGGCCTTTACAAACTCATCACGCTGGCGTTCATTGATGACAACGTGATTTTCTTGTACCACATTATAAGACTCACACTCATCAGTCACCTGCAACCAAGTTACATACAAATTAGCTGCCTAAAGCTTGACTTCTAAAACCAAAATTTTAGAACCTCTTAAGAACACTAAACATGTGTATATAGTATAGTTGCCTAGAAACGCGTTTCTCAGAAACGCTGAGAAACGTGTTTCTCGGAAAAACCGTTTCTAGAAACACGTTTCTGGATCCAGAATCGCTGAGGAAATAAAAAACAGATTAAAAAATTAATAGGAATTGACAGAATCTAAGAGGGATTGATGCACCTAAACTGGACCACATTGTACCCGAACCATTCGGCAACCTACATACATGTGCTGCCCTTGATTAATGCTTTAATTTGACACCCATGTTGCCCAAAAAAATATAAAAAATAAAAAATAACAAACGTTTCTGAGAAACACTCCCCTAAATCAGAAACGCATTTCTAAACGCATTTCTAGAGACGCTAAGCAAGTATGGTATATACCATACATAGAATTAATGAACCGTTAATGGTTCAGTACAGTTCTCAGAACCGTACTGTGAACCGTACGGTTCACAATTTTTTTTATGGGGAACCGTCTGAACCGTGGCATAATTAATTATATTTTTTTTTGACAGAGAGAGGGGTCAAAAAACGAGCTATGAGGGGTTTTGGGAGGGGGGGGGGGGATTAGGATATTAATTAGTTAATTAATTGATTAATTTTTTAGGTGAACCGTACCACGGTTCAAGGAACCGTGGTACGGTTCCCAGAACCCACGGTTCTGGGAACCGTAGGTTCTATGATACCATAGTTGCAGCAGCAAATCACTGTCCGCAATTTGGACAGCAATCCGAACCATAACCCCCTGATTCGCTGGCAGGTCGCGATTCACAAGTATTAATTTTTTCAAAAAAAATAAAATTAAATGGAGAAAAATTGCATAAAATATGGATATCAAGAAAGAGAGGAAAATGAGAGGATAATGATTACATGAGTTTCCAGTCGTTTCAGAACCAATTATAGTCATTTAGCACCTTATGCGTTTGACCAATTCTAATGCACCTGAGATTGCTTATAAGCACTTGTACAGTGTAGAGAGCAAAAAACATATTAATCCATATGGAACATCTCTCTCTCTCTCTCTCTCTCTCTCTCTCTCTCTCTCTCTCTCTCTCTCTCTCTCTCTCTCTCTCCAACACCTCACTTTATGGCTATTTTTTATCCCACAACCCTTAAAAACCCTAAAACTGAAAACCAACACTCTCCCCTTGTTCACCAATCCCGTCATAGAGGTGGATCTCCATGAGCTTGTTATTCATTCTCTCTCCTGGAGAATGAAAGCTCTTCCACTGGTGGTCAGGTCAGGACGATATTCTAGGCCTCAGGATGTAGGTGAGGGTCAAGGATAAGGCATGGTGGTATGGGACGCCAGGGCTCCAAGATTGCTTGATGGTTGTCTATAGTTCCAATCTCTATAACCTTCTCCCTCTCTCCTCTCCCTCACTCACCCATCCGCTTTATCTCTATCTCTATACGCACCTTATCTCCCTCCTCTCTCTCCTCTCACGCTATTCCTCATCAAGAATCTCTGCTCCTCATCGTCGTCCTCACGATCCGCCACTCCTTCCCATCCTTGTGACAACTCTCTCGCTTTCATGAATGAATGAATCACACATTGAATATTTCAATTTCACAATAATGGATGTCTAAGGAACATAATCAAAGGTAATATACAATTAAGACTCATCATCCTCATGACAATCAGAATCGTCTGAGATCTAGTGATCCAAGGTGTCTGAAGATGAATCCAATGGAACCATACACCGTGGTGAGCCTCTGGCTCTGATGCCGGTCCTGCCCACCTTTGCCTCTCTCCCCCCCCCCCCTGTCCCCCTCTGACTGCCCCTACCTCTACCCAAGGGAGGTCTCCCTCTGGGCCTGCACCCCTGCATATCAGGAGCCCATGGTCCCACACCCTGGGATGGCCCTACCCACTGTGAGAACCCCCCACCAGAATGCAAGCATCTCCGTCTGCGAACACCTATGCCATGGTGTGTAGCCACATTCCCCTCTATAAGTTCAACCTCAGCCCAAAGACTCGGCCGGCGACCGACATTGTGTCAATATGAAATCAGACCTGCAAAAGAAATAAACATGCAAGTGTTCAATACAAGAAAAATATGTTGCATTGAATTGCAAACAACAATTGTGACAAGCATCACCATCAAATTCCAATGAATCAAGTTGAGAACATTGCATAGCTTTTTACTTATCAGAGCATACATCCCAGTCATTCTATTAAGCTTGGAGAAACATACCAATTGCCCCAAGTCAAACCACAATCGGATGCCTATAGATCATATCAAAGCGAGGGCCAGAAAACACATGGAATTGGGACATTGGATGATTTCACTACGAGCAATAATGGGCTAATGTTGTTAGCGTAGGAGTCTCTACAGGCATGAAGAAACGCAGTGTAGCCCTACAACATGCCCCAATCGGATGCTTATACAACACTCCACTATTGGCCCGAAAAATACATGGAATTAGGGCTTGGCAATCAAAACTTGCAGTACAGACGATGACGGACGAAACTAATGTCGCAAGAGTTGTAGGCATGTAGAAATGCAGTCTAGGCTCAGACATCACCTCAATAGGATATCTACAGGTCATTTTGCGAAAACGGCAAAAACACACATGCATTTGGAGTGTGGCATTCAAATCTATCTAGGCCTGTCGTAACAGCTGAAACTGACACTATAGGAATTACCATGGGCAAGAAGAAAGGTGGTCTAAAACAAGGCATCGTTCGATTCCGTTGCCTACAACTCAATGTAAACACTTTCAAAAAACTAAGCCTACACTTACCAAAAAACCCTGTTGATTGATTTCGCTCGCCACACAACTCAAATAACCCTGAAACCATGTGCACCACCTCCGAATCAAGGAGTAGATGGATGCCGACTGCTCACTCGCCTAAATCCGCCCCCTGTTGCTCATTGTGGCTCCAATGTCCTCCTCCATGACTGGCGCGGAGGACGAAAAAGTTTTATCTCCTGTTTCTTTTTTTAACGATTCTGTGCCCAGAATCGCGTTTCTGGTAAACACGTTTCTGGGAACGTTTTATCCCAGAATCACGATTCTGCACAACTATGATATATATAGGTTTGACTACTCATTAGGGCCGGCAGAAAAGTCTTTCTTCATATGGCTGTATTGAACTGTCCACTCATTAGGGCAGGCACCAATGTTTTTCTTTAGGCGGCTGTATTGAACCGTTCCACTCATAGATACCCGTTCCGAGCATTTGGCTTCGGTACATTCCGTTCGGAAAGTATGGAACAGAACACGTTCTGTATGTACAGAACAAGGTACTACCTTTTCTTTTCTTTTTTGCATGCGCTAAACTATACCAAGATTATTGTTGTGTGACAAAATAATATATGGATCATAGAAGCACCAACGATTCTAGTCGCAATTCTAGAATCGCTGTCAAAAAAAACAGCGGTTCGCCCAGAATCGCTGTTTTTTTTTTTGTAGAAAAATAAACCAAGCAATATGGGTATCAGTAGAGAGAGCAAAAACAGACAATTACGATTACAGTAGTTTCAGGTCTAATTTCAGTAGTTTCAAAAAAAAAAAAATTGGACTTCAAATGAACCTGAAAATGGTCATTTCAGGTCCCAAAAAATTTCTGAAAAATAGAATATTATTTTCTGGCGATTCTGGGCAGCAAATCGAGATTCGCGAATCGCTATACCCCCAGATTCGCGATTTGCTGCAACTATGATTATTATTATGGATATTTATAAGGCAGGCAAAAAACTTTGTAGGATCAGTGGTGTGCCTGCCCTAATGAGATTCCAAACCCAAAAGAAAAACTTTTCTGCCTTTAGCAATCAGCAGTCACATGCAAATTCTAGAAGCATACATTTTTAGATTTTTAGGCATTTTGAAAAAAAAATTAATCATGTTCTAGACCAGTTTAATCTGGAACGTACAGTACAGTATGTTCCAGCCCATTTTGGTCGGAACGTCAGTGCCACGTGGCCGACACTTGGCAGTTGCATGCTACCAGTCCTCACACTGGGCTAGGAGGGGCTTACTCTATATCAGGGAGTAGGCAAGGTTGGGTGGATCAGTGAGTGTTTGCCCTACTGTGGTGTTAGCGGGTTTCCGAAATCCTAGGTCCCTAGGATAATACCCAACGTAACAAGGAAGCATACCATCTTCAACCTTAGGGAGTCCACCCACAAAGACGATCAACTCCATCATGCAGCACTAATCAAATGCTACGACATCCTACCCCACTTTGTTAGTGCCCAAGAGTAAGTTATGTCATACACAAACATACAAGTAGTGGGATCGCTGATGTCTTTTAAATCCGATCAACAACCCAATGCTCTTCACAAAAGGTGCTCTGTAGAGTAGACTTTGGGGAATCTTGTTTCTCAATGTTATTTACTAGAAAGTATCAGCTTTCAGAACACCTACAAATATTTTGTCATGATGAATATCTCCATTTCATCAAGAAAGATTATCATGACAAAATTCATCGAGCACGTGCATTGGAAAAGCTGTATAATATTTAAAAAATGATCAACACGAAGACAGATTTCATGCATGTGCAAAAATGAGAAGCACAAGGGGGGAGAGTAAACAACATGGACTTGCACGGAAATTTTGGCAGAGTGAACCGTATAATCATAAAAGTCATAGAACTACAACTCTTCGACAGTCTAACCAGATAATAGAAACATCTAGCCCTAATGTAAAAGAATAAAAAGACAATTACTTGTAGAAAACCAGCTTGACTTGCCCATACTTCGGCCCTTTTGACAATCTCTCTCCTCCTCCTGTTGAAGTTTTTCTGATTAGGTGTCAGATTTGGGGTATTAATACCCCTGGTTTTTTGCTGAGTTTCCTTTGAACTCTTAATGCATGGTTCATAAATCTTCCGTTTCCTTGAAACCCTTTTCTCCCCATTGATCTGCATCTTCTCCTCAAAATATTCAGTAACTTTAGCCTTTCTCCTTCTATGTTTCATTTGTTCTCGCTTATCCCTCTCTTCAGGCAGAAGACTCATCTCAGGATGAGTAGAAGAAAATGCTCCATTACACAGGACCCCAGGTGCACCTTCATCAGAATTAAGATCATGAAAACTCGCACTTCTACATACTGCATCCACAGTACTGGTTTGAAGCTGAAGAGCACAAGAGACATTGTTACCTGTATCTCTGCATCCGCTAAGGTCATGCTGAAGACCAGAAAATGGCACTTCACTGACGACTGCATATGTTGATTTAATGGATTGGGAGATTCCTGTGCAATGGAGGTTTTCCGAGCTAGCATTGAGTGATCCATTTGACTCTACGACATTCATACTTCTGCACACTCCCTTCACCAACTCCGTTTCTGTGACTGAAGGAACTGAACTAAGTTCAGTTGCATCGTTATTATGATTTCGCTTATCACCTGACATGGCAACAAACTCAGGATGTTTTTGTTTCTTTGTTTTTTTATGTCGTTGAGGGACAGTATCTGTAGCAGTAGTGGATTTTGTTGGAAAATCAGTGAGCATAGAAACCAATCCTGTACCTTTGGTAACGACTATTACAGAATCAATATCAGCATCTGACGCATGAAATGCAGTCCATGGTGCATCACCAGAAGTACGGGATGGAAAGGGAGGAAGAGATTCTGAGGGATGTGATACAAAATCTTCATTCACGAAAGTAGGAGCACTTTCACTGTTCTCAGCATGCATTATATCTTTGGAGATGATAGTGGAAGCACCTTCACTGTTAAAACTGCAAGCTTCAACTAAAGTTCTTTCATGTGGCAGGAACTCTTGCTGATTTTCATTCCATACCTGCTCACCTCGCTGCTGACCATCTGATATAACAGGTTCCATGAAAAATGCATATTTAGAGGGGTGATCATCTGTACGCTGCCTAACAGACCGTCGCATACAAGGGCTTCTCACAGGGGAATGGGAAATTTCTCTACCATTTTGAAGGCTTTTGCTGACTGATGGCTCCTGAGCATTATTCATTAGTTTTTCCCGCGAAACTAGTGGAGAACCAATGTAAGGGCCAGAATTAGAACATTGCAGCCTAGAAGCTTCTCCTGATATATACTGAGCATGTGAATTTAAAACTTGTGAGTGATCAGTTTGTTGATGTTGATCAGCTGAATTTGGTAAACTTATTTGATTCACAGTGGAAGCAACTTGCTCGACTAACATAATCCCCTTCTTATTACTAAGGATGTTAGTTGTGATTGAACTCTTGCCAGATTTATCCTTTTTACTCCTTTCCTGCCTTTTTGAGTTGTCCCCGTTTTCAGTGTCCAGCTCCTCAAGATTCACGGATTTCTTGCCGGCTTTTTCCTTTTTCCTCCTTTCCTGCCTTCTTGAATTCTCCCCATTTTCAATGTCAAGTTCCTCAAGATTCATGGGTTTCTTGCCAGCTTTTTCCTTTTTCGTCCTTTCATGACTTCTTGAGCTGTCCCCATTATCGGTGCCAAGCACCTCAAGATTCATGGACTTCTTGCCTGCCTTTTCCTTTTCCCTCCTTTTATGCCTGCTTGAGCTGTCCTGCTTTTTAGTGTCAACCTCCTCAAGATTCATAGATTTCTTGCCAGGAGTTTCCTTTTTTGTCCTTTCATGCCTTCTTGAGCTGCCCCTGTTTTCCATCTCAAGCTTCTCAAGATTCACGGATTTCTTGCCAGCTTTCTCCTTTTTCCTCCTTTCATGCCTTCTTGAGCTATCCCCATTTTCAGTGTCATGCTCCTCAAGAAGCTGTGCTGATATCATATCATCAACAATAGTGCGCCCTTCTGAATTCGCTTGTGTGTCAAACTGATCAGCATAACATAAACTTGTCGTACCTTCTAAAGATTTCTCCCCTGGACTCCTATTATGCAACAACTGTTTACAGCCAGCTTTTTTCTTAACCAACGTTTTATGCCTTCTTGAGCTACCCCCATTTTCAGTGTCATGCTCCTCAATATACTGTGCTGAATTTACACCACGAACAATGATGTGCCCTTCTGAGTTCGCTTGTGTTTGCAAATGAGTAAAACAAGAACTCAACCCACCTTCTGAAAACTCTTCCCCTAGACTAATGTTATGCAGCAACTGTTTTCTGTCAGCATATTTCTTTTTCCTCCTTTCATGCCTTCTTGAGCTTTCCAGGATTTTGGTGTCATGCTCCTCAAAATATTGTACTGAATTTATATCATCAACAACCATGCACCCTTCTGAATTCATTTTAGTTTCAAGCTCATCAGCAACATAGGAACTTGGTGTACCTTTTGACGATTCTTTTCCTAGCCTACTAGTATGCAGCAATCCTTTCCTGCCAGCTTCTTTCTTTATCCTCTTTCTATGCCTTCTTGAGCTGTCCACATTTTTGAGAACATGCTCCTCAAGATGCTGTGCTGAATCTATATCTTGAACAATGGTGTGCCCTTCCAAATACACCTGTGCCCCAAGCCCATCAGCAAAATAAGAACTCGTTGTACCTCCTATAGATTCTTCCCCTGGAATAATATTACGCGACAATTGTTTACTGCAAGCCTTCTTTTTCCTTCCTTGATGCCCTCCTGAACTGTCCAGGATTTCAGTGCCATGCTCCCCAAGATGCTGTGCTGAATTTACATCATCAACAACCATGCGCCCTCCTGAATTTGCTTGTATTTTAGGCTGATCAGCAAAATAAGAATCTGTCGAACCTTCTAACAATTCTTCCCCCAGACTACCATTATGCAACAATTTTTTATTGCCAGCAATTTTCTCTGTCCTCTTTCTAAGCCTGCTTGAGCTGTCCCCATTTTCGCTGCCATGCTCCTCACGATGCTGTGTATCATGAACGATGGTGTGCCCTTCAGAATTTGCTGGTGTTCCAATCTGATCAGAAAAATAATGACCTGTCGCACCTTTAAAAAATTCTTCGCCTAGACTAATATTATGAAGCAGTTGTTTACTGCCAGCTTTTTTCTTTTTGCTCCTTTCATGCCTTCTCCAGCTATAAAGGTTTTCATTGTCATGCTCCTCCAGATGCTGTCCTGAATTTGCATTGTCAACAACTGTGCGCACTTCTGAATTCGGTTGTTTCTTAAGCTGATCAGCAAAGTGAGAACTTGTTGTACCTTCTAAAGACTCTTCGCCTAAGCTAATATTATGCAACAATTGCTTATTGTCAACTTTTTTCTTTTTCCTCCTTTCATGCCTTCTTAAACTGTCCAACATTTCCGTGTCATGCTCCTCAAGATGCCATGCTGAATTTGCATCATCAACAACCCTGCACGCTTCTGAGTTCGCTTCTGATGAGTGAGCTGTTTTGGATTCCTTTTCCGAATTCTGCAATTCCGAATAATCTTTATGCTTATCGGCTACCACAGGGCTTTCGTCTCGGGAACATCCAGCATCTAAAGTTAGACTTTTCACAACTGAAAGCCTATTGCGTCCCTTGGACCGAGCCCGCCCCGTTCCTAACATGTTTGTGCATCCTCCAAGAATTTCGCCTGTCTGGAACGCACAACCCTATCAGCATCCCGAGCTGTTATCAGATTTAAAGCATGACGACAATCAACGGCATCATCCATTGCTGCAACTTTCATAAGAATAAAATGCTAATACATCAGAAACCCTACCCCTGGCTTCCAATCTAATCTATTGCTCTATGTCAAAATCAAATGCAGCACAAGTACCAAGCTCTCTGCACCTTCATCCTTTGCTGACAATTTCCTTGTCAGAAGCAGGAACTGCTTCGGCTAACAACAATTCATACAAACCCTCAAGATGAGATAACCCACTGGATCGTTTTCTGGCAAAACCCTAACCAGCATTTGAAGGTCGCTGTGCTTCAGCAAAGCCAACTGCACAACTGAATCATTCATAATGAAACAAAACATTTGAAGGGAAGGAACAGCATAGCTGCTTAGTGGATGCTACGCAAAACAGTTGAGATGAGATGCCGAGTGTAGCGCGCTCCAAGACGACGATGCACACGCTCGATCCATAGCGTTTTCTTCCATCGCTCTCGTACTTCTCTCTCTCTCTCTCTCTCTCAATCTTTTCTTTGCATGCCCTTTTTCTGACCCTGAGTTAAAAGCCCAAAACCCCCTCCGAGCCCTAATACCAAGATGTTGCCACATCATGTTTTTGCATAGCCCTAATGTTATGTGTTCGCCTCTTGGTACCACAAAGGCCTTGCAATGTCACATTGTCATATTTACCTACAATTTTGATATCAGTTTGTAGTAAATTTTGAATAGACATCTAGAAGTTACAACAAATTGATAAGATTTGTGTATGATTATAGTTGTGTTGTATTAGACAACATAATCCATGATTAATTATACATATAATTGTATACTTTTTCTTCAGTATTCGCAATCTCGAGTTAATATTCACGATCAGTATTCACAATATTCACAATCGATATCTCAAAATATTCATTTCTATGTATTCTCAATTTTAGATCTCACAAACCATCAATTAAGTAGTTTTCAGGACGCATATTTGAAAAGTAGATTATTTATTCATCCAATATGAGAAACATTTTTTATATGTCCTACAAAAGAAAACACAATCACAAAATGATAATTAGATAAAGATCAACTATTAGAAGATCAACTATTATTAGTGAAAACTTATTGATCCATTTTATCTTTCACAAAAAGAGTAATAAGCACAGTTCTCTACTTTAATTGTTGGCCCAACACTTTTAGCAATCAACAAAAAAATTTGTGTGTTTTTCGAGGTCAACTAATACTCAATAACTTGTCTTTCACATAAAGTCTTTCTTATTATCCACTCTTTCTTGAGATAGAGTTAAGTGTTAATGACCTTTTAATGTTGATAGATGTTGCTTCTTCTTAATATTATATCCTTCCATAGTTGGAATGAAATTTGGATTAATTTTTCTTTTAATGGTGAATGTGTTCTTCGTCACATTTACACTATTGATCATAGTATACTAATTTCCTAGTCCTTATATTATTGATCGTTGTCTACATTTTTTAGTCCTTGTACATTTAAAAGGTTAAAAAAATGTTCCAAATTACCATTTCTGAATGTTTTTGTTAAGCTAACAACTTCATGTTAAATATATAGCAAAAAAATTTCAATGTTCTTTGAGGCGTCTGAAATAGCCATGGGAACATTGTTGATAATGAAAACTTGAACTTCCGAACAATCAAGATCCAATAGCAAGTTGAATTGACAGTTCAAATTTACCAAGATCAAAAATCTGTTATGACCATTTAATCAATTGAACACTCATGATGAATAAAGTTATGCAAAAGCACATATTACAAATAATTTTGCAAGGATACAATGTGTAGTAAGTATTGGATTTCATTCCTTAAATCAATTTGTAATCTGGAATTACTCTGTAGTTTTACTCGCATTGTCAAAATAGTGTCGAAGGACTTGAAGATCATCTACAGAAATACATGTACTGTCGACACAGTGTCAAATAGACCTAAAATGATTATTCAAGAGTTCCAAATAACAACTTCAGTAGACTTGATAGTAGAGTCTTATCCACTGTATATTTCCTTATCTCCACGTGGCACTTGCCAAGTGGATTCCGTTAGGGTTGTGCCATCAACAAATATAAATAGATCAGTGGATTAGTCCATTTCATGAAGTTCAATCAATTTAGTTCAAGTTTTAAGAGTAGTCACTCTTCTTATTCTCCTCTCTTTGTTCTACCATAGGCGTAGACTGATCATTAATAAGTTATTGCAATTACAGTTTGTGTATGAGCAATACATACTACATTCAACAATTTGACACATGATTTGTCTCATTCTATTGTTTCTATTATTCATGCTTTTATGATATGAGTTCTGATGATTGGCAAAGAAGTGATCTTTTTCTATCATTTAGTTTTCGCGCTTGTGAATGATAATAAGTTGTGTTTATGTTAGTATCGAAATAGTTTTGTTATTACATTACCTATTGTTTTTACTACAATTGAACTATCATTGTCAAATAATTATATGACTCATATGTAGCTTATTTTCCAACACGGTATCATAGCTAGATCATAGCTTTGGTAACTAGATCAAAATGTTCATCTTCATTGCCAGGTTTTCAATATCAGATTTGTCTATGATGGATGCATCATTTTTGAATCCTATCAAAAAGTTGGATGGCGACAACTATCACCTATGGAAATTCAAAATGAGAGTGCACCTACAAGCAAAAGAGCTTTAAAAAGTTGTCGAAGGTACTGAGGTTAAGCCTATTGCAAATTTAGTGGCCATTACCAAATGGAAGCCCTTATTACTCTCAATATCAGAGATAATCATATCAGTCATATTCGAAGCGCTCGAACTTCGTTAGAAGCTTGGAATATTCTAAGCTTTCTCTATGACATTAGAGACGTGACTGCCAAACTTCATCTGAGAAAAAAAATTTCTCATTCAAAAGGGCTGATACGGGTTTGACTACGAATCACTTGAACAACTTTAAAAATCATCTTGAACATATGTCTGTAAGTGGCTCAAAAATCAATGATGCAGATGTTGTCATGACTCTTCTATCAAGCCTTCTTGACACCTACAAAAACTGGGTAATCATTATTTCTACTCAGCAAGTTCTTACATTAGCACGAGCTTCATCTATGCTACTACAGGAAGAGATTTGAAAAAATGGATCTTCATTCTCTCATTCAACACCTAAATCAAAATCTCTTTATTCCAAGAAATTTGATAAGAAAAAGAAGTCAAAAAACAAAACATCTTCTTTCTTTATCTGGACTTGATTGTGTCATCTGCTCAAAATCGGATAAATAATTCTCGTTTTCAAATATTTATCGGGCTCTGCTTTCACCATTAAGGAATATTTTGGGTTCAATCTATATTGTCTTTGTCGAACTAGAAAGGCTTCTGGCTTCACATCAATTCCAAAGTTCTCGACAATGAGGTAAACTTGCAGTATTGTCAAACGCAAGATATGACATCGGATATTTTACTAAAGCACTAAGCTTGGATGCGCACAAAAAATTTTGTGGAGAACTAGGATTGAAGGTCAAAGCATTCATGGCTTCATATTAAGGGGGAGTGTTGGATTATTCTACTATCGGAGTAATTCATCCAAATAATCGATCTTTAATCTTCATCCACTTCATTATCCAGTTTTGCAGTAGTTTTAGGGTTAGGGTATATATTTGCGGCTCAGGTTTGCATGGCATAAGGTTGTTCATGGTCATTTTCATGAAAAGAAGTTGCCTCTCAAATTTCTTTAAAATACTTTTTAAGTCAGTTCGACTCCTAGATATTTGAGAAGTTTCATGAATTTCAACAGTTGATATAACATGTTCTGGTGTATCAGTTGGTCCTTGCCTACAATAGTAGCCCAAGAACCATTCAATCTGCATAGCGATAAGATACTGTCATGCCAATTGACCAATAAGCTTCTTAACCCTTCTGGTGTATTTTTGTAAGGACTCTTTTTTTTTCGTATAGAATTAAATTGGGAAAGAATACGAATGGAATAACCAATTTCTCGAAATTGCTTCAAGAATTGGTTCTTCAAGTCAGTCCAAGTGGAAATCAAGGCCGGTTCAATCTGACTTAACCACATTCTGGGCTCCTTCATCGATAAGCCAGAAAAAATTCTTAGCTTGTCCGCATCAAGAGTTTTCTTATTATTGACCGCCATTGACTGGAACTGGAAAACATAGCTATCAGCATCCTTAGAGGCTTTTCCCTTAAAATAATCCTACTAAATCTTTGAGGAAGTAGATGTTGGGACCGACACATCATCCAGATCAACATCACCTTGGTTTGAATGGGGTGGGCTTGATGATTTTTCCTTATCAGATTCGGGTTTTGATGTCATTCCTTGCTATCGGGTTTTCTTCCGAGTCGATCAGTACGAGTATTTGAATTCCACTTTAATTCTCTTTCTCTTTCTCTCTGTCTTTCTCCTCATAAATATCCAATCATTGAACGGGTTAAGCACCTTAAATCTGAGTGTCATCCCAATTTAGTTAATGATGATGCTATAATTATGTGGTTTTTAGCAGGTCTACCTAAGAGGATTAGACGCAAGCTAAAATGCCATATTGAGTATATTTTCTTACAAAATGCTATGGATGATGCGATTCGAGAGGAGGATGAAGATTCTGACAATGAACCAAATATTGGAATACTGCCATATACAGTTGGGCAAACCACTACTACATCCACCACTATTGCATCCATGAATATTAATGCTACTGCGGAATTGATGATGAATGAGTTCGGAAAACTTGGTCAAAAGCAATAGATGTAGCTGGATAAAATGCAGTCTCAATTCGACAAGAAGTTGAAAGCTTTGGAAGAGGTGCATGCTCATAGTAGCAACACAACTGAAAAGTTTGCTAAGACTTTTTCTAGTCAAAAAAATGTCCGATGTTCAATTTGTGCGGGAAATCACACCATGAATGAATGTTCGACATTGAAACATTGAATGACAAATACTATTTGTCATTTGTGCAATTCTACGGGGGGGTACAAAACAACTTTTTGCTCGTTAAATCCTCGGATTATCCAGCAAAGCTTCAATATCGAAAATCTACTACCTACAAGGGACCTTATCCTAAAATCTGATGGAGCCAAAGCCTTACAGTGGTAATGAGCAATGGAATTACAATAATGATCAAGAGATTGGTCCTTCAAAGCATTGTGCTATCTATGCTACCACACAACAAGAAGCAGTGAGACAGTGGACCAGAGCACCACTTGGATGCTTTGCATGCAGAGAAAATCACAAAGTTGCGAAATGTCCGAACAAATAAAAGATTGTTCCATTCTGTCAAAAATGTTGTTATGGACATTGTTACAAGGATTGTCCAGCAGGACCAAAACCACTACCAGTTGCTACTCCATTAAATATGATTATGATCAACAAAGACCAACAGCTCAGCCTATTAAACCAAGTGTCCCTTTGATGGTTGTTACTAGAGCTCAGAAGTAGAAAGAAGTTCTTGTTGATCCAGTATCTAATGAATATGTACCAACTATAGATATACCTACTGCATCAGGAGTGTACATATGAGGCAATGGATTAAACAATTGCAAGAATAAGAGAGATTTGAAGTAGCTAAAGCCCATTCTTCACTTGTGTCGTCTTCAAATTTACATAATCCATGAACGAATGTTAATACTCAGTTGCACCATCATGAAGAACCTTTCAAAATGACAGAACCAAAAGTGTCGCAAATGAAAATGATCATGAATATTCTGTCTAGCAAGATGGATATTACATTGGGAGATTTTTTTAAGTTGGTGTCGAAAGCAAAAGAAGTATTAGCAGAAATGTTAACTTAGATTGAGCCAACAGTCCATCATGAGCCACTCTTTTGTGTCGGGTTTGAAGAAACAAATGAAGTGGTCAATGTAGGAGCAGCCTAGAAAAGTGAGCAATGAAACATCACCTTGCCAATACAACATAGACAGTTTGGTAAAGAAGCAACCGTGATAGATGGAGGTTCAGGAGTTAACCCGATTTCAACAAAGCTATGCGTAAAATGGGGTCTTACGAAGATAAAACCTGCAACTTTTGCCATTAAGCTAGTTGATCAAACAACAGTTCATCCTAAGAGAATGGTAGAAGATATACATGTCAAGATCGTTGGAGTTCAGTTTTTCATTACTTTTGTAGTAATGGGCTTATTTGATACACCGATGTTTACCATGTCTTATTGAGATGTCCATGGTTACAAGTTTCGCAAGTAATTCATAATTGGGGCAATGAAAAAATCACTTTTGAGAATCGTGAGCGTGCATTCAAAGTTGATCCAATCACTTGGACTATCAAGCCAGTGGTCCAAAAAGGATGATTTATCAACAACAGACCATACCTGTGATTGACATGTAAAGAATTTAGCATCTCATTACAATTCTAAAGTTGATAATGTCAATTGGAACCAAGCTCTTGCAACAGTGGATTGTATAGCAGACTATATGTGTCAACGAGATAATCAATCCAAATTGAGCGAGTTTCTTTTACCATATCGAACTTTGAATATGTCAATCACTTTTTCAATGAACATGATGAACGTAGCTTGGATATCAACCGATCCAATACCAGATTTGATTGAAAATGAACTCATCCATGTCAGTCATGTCTTGTCTTACGATGAAAATGCAGAACTTACAAATGAGCAAATTTTAAATCATATGCATTCTATGAGGTTTGAAATCCGAGATATTTCTAAAGAACTGACAATAAAACTGCCTAAAGCAGTTATATTGAAGGAAGGATAGACTGATGACAAAGAAACAAGAAAAACAACATTACAACACGGTCTTGAAATGGAAAAAAACATCACGAGAAACTGATGATAAAGATATACCACTTTTATTGGATAAAGGAAAAGAAAAGGTCAAGGATGATTCTTTAGGTCGAAATTTTGAGAAGTCTTCATCTTCTCACAAGAGAGCTAAACACAAATCAAAGGTTAATCCCTTTCATTGGTAGCCGGATCTACCACCCTGATTGAGGATCTTATCATTTTTACTTTTGGTGTTTTACAATTTTGTTGTTTTGCACTACTTAGTTGTTTCTTTTTTGGAAAAGACAGTATAAAAGAAAAACGATGAGCAAAAGTTTTAAAAAAAGTCATTAGATCAGAAAAAATATATATATTTTTTCAAAAATCAAGTTTTGATGAAAAATGACTTAGAAAATCACTTTTTGAGTCAGATTTTGAAAATACCATTTCATAAACCTTCGCCAAGCTGTCATATCATACATCCAGTACACCTATATCGAGATGGGCGAATGTTATCTTGCAAAGGATATACTTGTTTTGAGATTGAACGAGTGTTCAGAAGCCTACCATTGATATCATGATTATGAATCTTCGCTAATTTGACATATAGATTTAGAATGTCAAAATTAGGTTGTCAATAGATTTCGATCCTCAAAATTGTCTTAAAATGTAGTACCTAGGCGAAAGATGTTCTTAGGCGAAAGTTAAACCTTCGTCATACCTCTAAAACCTTTGCCAAAAATTTTGGAAGCTATTTTCACAGTACTATAGAAGCCTTCAAATTTTTGTCCAGAATTGATCAGCCAAACTAGTACTTTGTCTAATGGACCCTCCAAATTTACCTACAAAATGGCTGAATTCAATTTCATTTCTCACTTGTGCTAGCGAAGCTCTTGCAAAGTTTTTCCTAAACCGAACTTTTTTAAAACTTTCATACAGCTTTCTGATACACTCCACGTCTTTTTTGCTTTCAGTTTTTATCTTCTGCCATCATGTCTCAAAGCCAATTTGATAAGTTCAAATGCTTAGCATCGACTGAGTTGGTCAAGGCAAAGGCCACTATCAAAGAATATGATAAGACAGCCCCTCAGGTCCTACAATCAAACCCCCAAATTCCAGTTCTATTAATGTCTCAGTTCTCGCCTCCACAACAAGATCAAAAAGAAATTCATACCGGATTGGATCGCAGGGCAGATGTTGAAGAAGTTACTAAAACTCAAGCCACGAGCGTAGGTCCATCTACCTCAAGGACCACCATCGAGGACCAAATCTAGGCATTTCCACAACAATATCCAATTCAAGATCTCAGAGATACAAGCAAGCAAAGAGTTGGATAAGCTACCCGCATTGGGTGAGCAACCAGATTGGTGCAGGAAAGTTTTTGAGAAAGCTCCAGACTCAATCAAAAGCTATGTTGCAAGCCCTCGAAAATTACATGTCGATTCATACTATATTCCGATGCTGCGACGCAATAAATGAAAAAATTTGGGTCTACAAATGGATACATCTTCAACGGATCCAACAGTTAAGAAATCTGCTATGTTTGTAAATGACTTGTCCAAGTTGGCGTCCGTATTTACTAGATGGGATGATTGCCTACCTATGTTTCCAAATATCCCTATGGTGTCCGACGAGGTTCAAGATCAATTGCCTGTAGCCAGACTGTACTATTGAGCTGCAATGTTGGGAGGATCATGGGAGTCCAGATTTACAACATGGACTACGTCAAAATGGATTGTCGACACGAATAACTACTTTTTGCTGCACAAGTCCAATTTCAATACGGAGCGCTTGGAATTTATGGAGAAGTGCAATACCACTTGATCAAGGTGCGAAGGGAGGCCAACCAAAGCCCCAAGTGAATAATCTCGCGTGGTGTCATGGGACCGCCACCAGTTTTGGTGGAGGATACTGTTGGAGGGTTTGTGGATCCCAAGGCAACCCTAACCCTAGTTAACAACTGTGAGAGGGATTTGGCACCTGCATGTGTAAGTCCAACCCGATGAATTTGATTAGTTACAAGTTAATAAAGGACTTTACTTTTTGTGGGACTTCTAATGTCGCAAGGCCCAAAAGTCAAGTTAGTAAATAAAATAGGGGTTCCCACCAAAATTCAATTTCAAATTGATTTCCTCCAATTATTGAATGGATTCCCACTCTTTTTCTGATTTGAATAGTCAAAGAGGTAGAAATTGGTCATTAGGAATTGAGGCCAAGACCCTCCAATCCACAATATAGTTAAGAAAACAATTTAAGAACTTGACCGGATCAATCACCACAGCACAACGTCAAGTGCAATAAGAGAAGACGACATAATTGCTCTCCACAAACTTTATATATCAACTGATAAGCAAGTACAAAGATAAAGTTGCTTTAAAGCACTCAAAGGGCTCATAAAAGAAAGACGGCCCAATAATTCTAGAACTGAGCACATGTGGTGTCGTCAAAAATAAGAAAGCAATGTATAAGTCGATCATTGTTATTTTAACTCTCTCCCTCAATGATCAACGTCTCTCTTTATCTTAGAGCTTACTCTATTCATGGAACATACCTCCATGATAGTATTACAAGTAAAGACTTTTTACATAACCAGATCTAAGTCAAGTTTGGCTCTAAAAGTTTCAAACTTCTCTTTACTTAAAGCTTTCGTAAATATATCAGCAACTTGTAACAATGTAGAGCAGTGTACAATACTTATATCTTCAGATTGTAGCTTTTCACGCACAAAGTGATATTTTATCTCAATATGTTTTATCCTTGCATGAAAGACATGATTCTTAGCCAATTGTATTCCACTTTGGCTGTCACAGAAAATAACAGTAGGATTTACCTGTTTCATGCCAATCTCACATAACAACTTATGCAGCCAAATCGCTTCCTGGGTGGCAAAACTTAACGCTTTATATTTGGCTTCTGTAGAAGAAAGAGAAATGGTATCTTATTTCTTGCTAGACCATGGAAAAACAACCGCTACCAAAATTGAAGGCATAAGTTGTTGTTGACTTTCTATCATCTACATTTTCTGTCCAATCAGTGTCAACATAACCCTGCAACTTAGGTAAAGTACTTTGTCTTTTGTAGATTAGGCCAAGGTTAGGTGTACCTTTCACATACCTCAAAATCCTTTTCGCAGCCTTCCAATGGTCCATAGTGGGTGATGACATGAATTGGCTAATTAGACTTACATCATAACAGATATCAGGACGTGTAGTCATAAGATATATCAAACTCCCAACTAGTTGATGAAATGAAGTAGCATCAACATGTCCACTATAAAAAATGCGAGATAATTTCTTACCAACTTTGCAAGGGGTGATGGAAGGTTTGCACTCTGTCATGCGAATCTCTCCAATACCTCGCGCACATACTTGTTTTGACATAACTTGATATCACTACCAGTTTGCCATACTTCAACACCCAAGAAATAGTACATAAGATCTAAATCTATCATGTCAAATTGCGTGCATAAGTTGGCTTTGATAGAATGAGTGAGATTCTCATCATTGCCCATGATAATGATATCATCAACATAAAATACAATCAAGGCAATGCTATCTTCATTTATAAGAACATAAAGATTTGGATCTGAATTTGTTCTTACAAACCCATGAGAAAGAAAGTAATTGTCAATGCATCCATACCATGCTTGTGGCGCTTGCTTAAGGCCATAGAGTGCTTTGCGTAGCTTGCATACCTTATGTTCTTGTCCTTTTGCCATGAAGCCCTGTGGTTGAACCATGAAAACTTCTTCCTCTAAGTCACCATTCAAAAATGCGGACTTCACATCCATTTGATGGATCTTCCACCCAAAATGAGATGCTAAGGCAATGATAAGGCATAGCATAGTCCACTTAGCCACTGGAGCAAATGTCTCTTCATAGTCAATTCCTTTATTTTGCTCGTAGCCCTTCATTACTAGGCATGCCTTATGCTTTGCTATCGTGCCATCCGCATGAAACTTTGTTCTAAACACCCATTTGTTGTCAATGGGTTTCTTTCCAAGTGGTAGATCAACCAACTCCCATGTATCATGCTTGTGAATGGATTTCATCTCCTCTTCCATTGCCCTTTGCCATTCTTTGTGATCCTTTGCTTCATCAAAGGTTGATGGCTCTTGACACTTCAAAATGTCACTCATTAAGGCATAGTTGATAACGATCGGGAGACTTCCTTTCCCGTGCTGGTCTTCTCACTTCTCCTTGTGTGCTAGATCCTGGTTGATTTAGCTTTGTGTCCTTCATGATCTTTTCATACCATTTTGGTATCTTAGATGTTTCTCATACTCACCCTCTCAACTCTCATCTTCACGTGCATCATCTTGTGGAGTGTCTTCTTCATCTTCTTCCAAAATTGTGAGAAGTCTTTTGATGCTTTTGTCACTTGCATGGCCTTTATCTTCATACCTATGCGTCTCATCAAAGATCACATATTTGCTTATATGAATCTTGTTCATTACAGGATCAAAACACCTGTACGCGTTCGTCCTCTCATCATAACCGACAAAGATACACTTGATTGCTTTTTCATCAAGTTTCTTTTGTTCCTCCTTTGGCACATGTACATAGGCCCTATATCCAATGACACGAAACTTGTCAATTTTTGGCTTTATTCCTATAAATGATTCTTTGAGAGTCATATTTGGAACCGCAACTATAGGGCTCCTATTTTGCAAGAATGTTGTCGCACTGCACACTTCCGACCAAAGTGAATCAGTCAAGCCCATTTGCTTCATCATGGAGCGTGCACTCTCCATAATAGTCTTGTTTTTTTCTTTCGGCTACACCATTACTATGCAGCGTGTATGATTGTGTGAATTGTCTTTTGATGCCGTGTTCCTTGCAAAAGTCTTCAAAATCATCAGATTTGTATTCGTCCCCTCTATCAGATCTTAGCACTTTGATGCGTGCATCCAGTTGGTTCTCTACTAAAGTCTTAAACTCCTTGAAACAAGCAAAAGCGTCAGATTTCTTCTTCAAGAAATAAATCCATGTCCTCTTAGAGTTATCATCTATGAAAGTCATAAAATAATATACTTTCCCCAATGACATGGTCTTTATTGGGCTGCACAGGTCGCTATGAATAAGTTCCAGTGGTTTCTTAGCTCTTGCAGCTCCACCTTTCTTGAATGTCTCCCTGTGATGCTTTCCCATGACGCATCCTTCACATATTGTGTGATGATCATCCTGCAATGCTAGTAATCCTATTACCAGCTTCGCCATCAATCTTAAGCTCCCATAGTTCAAGTGACCAAGTCTTCTGTGCCACAACTTAGATTGAGATGTTGTTGAGATAGCCAAACCATATTCTCTTGGTTTTACAGCATCCAATTTATAAAGGCCACATTTACTATCTCTATAACCTTTTGCCACCACTTTATGGTTGTGGTTCATATCCCTCATAAGGCATCCATCCTTGACAAATTCGACCTTCAGATGTTGATTTGCCATTACTCCAACAGAAAGCAAACTCTTTTTGAGTCCAGGAACATAAAGCACATTAGGGATATTCTTGATTTTACCATCATGAAACTGCATAGGTACATTGCCAACACCCTGTATTTGGCATTCCTCCCCATTGGCTTGAGTGACCTTGTCCCCATCATGGATTGGTGAGAATTTTTCAAACCAATCACGTTTCCTAGTCATATGTCTTGTGGCACCTGAATCTATGAACCATCTAGCACCATCATCAACCTGGGTGCCAATGCCGATGAGAAGACACTTGTCTCATCATCTTCCCCATCAACAAGGCAATGTTGCCTTGTTGTTTCACCTTTCCTACCTTTATATCTGCTTTCTTCTTGTAACACTCACGTGTCCAATGACCCGACTTGTGGCAATAGTAGCATTTGTCTTTCTTCTTCTTTTTCGCCGTCGATGACGACTCTCCCTCGTCATCATCATCCTTGGATTTCTTGGAAATCCTTTTCCATCCTTTCTGCTTGTCTTTAACAAGCAAGGTTTGATTCTCCTGTGGGGTTTTCCTTGACTTCACCACTTCGCGGCGCCGCTCTTCCTGCAGCATGATTCCATGGAAGTCTTCAAAAGTAGGCAATCTCTCCCTCGAAGCGATGCCGCTTACAAACATCTGTAGCCCTTCCGAGACACCGCTCATAGTGGTATTTACCAATTCAACATTGCTAATTGGTTCTCCAATTGCCACAAGTTTATCTCTCAGCTCCTTTATCCTGGTGAAGAAAGATCCCACCAATTCGCTTTCTTCCATCCTGACTGCGTTCAATCTCGACTTCAAGAACATGGCTCGAACTAGATTGCAAGTTTGAAAATGCATTCTAAGAGCTTCCCAAGCTCCCCTAGCTGTCGTGGCATCACTTATATGGGTGATCACATGATCTTTCACTGAAAGATTGATCAAGGACAATGCTCTCTACACCTTTTATCAAAGGCCCTCATGTCACCTGGAGTGGTATTTGGCTGGACTTCAATACTTGCTACGATCTCTCATAATTCTTTCTCCATCAAAATGCTCTTCATTTTGAATTTCAAGATGTTGTAGTTAGAAGTCCCATCAAGTTTGCTTGCATCGCCCAAAATTGCCTCATTGATTTTTGCCATTTCCAAACTACTTGAAACTTCACCTGTAGGCTAAAAAGTGTATGTTGAAGCCAACCGTGATGTCAGAAATAAAAAAATAATGGCCTACAATTTTTGGCTTACCAGGCCACCCGCCACTCTTTCACCAAATTGGAAGCCAATTTGGCGTCGCTTTCCGAAATGCTTCTCGTCACCAACTCCCAACTACGTGCCCAGTGGAATGGTGAAATCAATTTTGGCGCACTCCGAACACTTTATCCGCAGCAATCACAGTCAGGGTCCCCTTCTTTTGGAGGCTATAGCCTTTTGTTTGGCCAAAATAGGCTAAAGGTGATAAAAATAAGGGCACTTTGAGTTTTTGAACTGTTTCTTTAGTGTGAAGAAACTTCACCCTTCAAAACTTGGGACCAACAATTATTTCAGTTTGAAAATTTTTAATGAAGTTGCAATGCACTTTGCACTTCAGACCCCTTCTTATAAAGTTCAAGTTGAAATCCAACAGATCCAATGGTTATCTAAGATCAGATTGCCTAGATCCGATGATTGTAGCCACCAAGGGCTCTGATACCAAGTTAAGAAAACAATTTAAAAACCCAACCAGAGCAATCACCACAGCACAACGTCAAGTGCATAAGA
>MU832092.1:0-87653 GCA_029204225.1 Diphasiastrum complanatum | reverse complement strand
AGGATCTCTTGATTTTCAGATTATTGGAGTTTTCAAGAGTGTCTTTCAATCTTAGGTATTGGCAAAAGTTCATCATATTGTGTTTAGATCTACTGTGATCAAGAAATCAAGATTCTGGGTGCTAGGATTTGCTCAAAAGAAAAGAAATGGAGAGGCTAAATTGTTTCCAAATCTTTGTGATTTCTTTTTTAGTTTCACTTGTTGATTTGCAAGAGAGTGCTAAGTACATTGGAACATGTTCAAAGAGAAGATCAAATCATTGCAACATGGCAACCTCAAGTGGCTTCATGTTGGAAGACATTGATGTACTAGATACTATCTAGTGTGATTTGTGGTACTCCAAACAGACAAATGAGAGATTTCTTGGCAAACCTCTCACACAAATAGCACTTTTCACAAAAACTAGGAAGTATTGTAAGAATCTCCCCACTCAACAGATTTTCAATCTGTCTAATGTTGCCTTGGCCTTTTGGATGCCTCCGGGACTGTGCTTTTCACAACAACTAGGAAGTATTGTAAAAATCTCTCCACTCAACAGATTTTTAACTTGTTTGATGCTGCACTGGCCTTTCTAAAGTCTTCGGGACTGTGTCTTCGTTCCCCACTGATGATTCTGAGCTCCAAACCTGCAAAATACACCAAAGAAGTATTTCTTCCAGCCGTTTTTATCTCTTCAAGCTTTCACCTCCCATGAAGGACTTTCTCACTTCGTTGCGGAGCCCGTGACAAGCTATATCCACTGATCAGGCACGCAGGACTATTGCTGCTCTGATACCATGTAAACAATCAGATATGCAACATCAAGCATTTACCATAAGCAATCACCAAAGAAGCTGGAAGAAGAACATGCACTATCAATCTATCACACTACTGCATATTGAATGTAAAATGTACATATAAACCCTGAACCTTGATAGAGAGGGAGAACCTAGGAGTAGACTACTAGACTAGCCAATGACTAGTTACAGCTAGTAATTAAGTACATCATAAACAATAACTAAGAAGTGTAACAATGAAATTTATCATTGATTTCTAATATTTTGGTGTGTGATGTAGCTCGAAGTAGGTTATCTCTCTCTCTCTCTCTCTCTCTCTCTCTCTCTCTCTCTCTCTCCTCTCTCTCCTCTCTCTCTCTCTCTCTCTCTCTCTCTCTCTCTCTCTCTCTCTCTCTCTCTCTCTCTCTCTCTCTCTCTCTACTCGAGAGCTCATGCATGTATTCTCTCTCTACTCGAGAGAAAGCCATTTCTATACTTGGTTTTTTCATCATGAGTTGCCTTTACATGCAAATGTACCTGGTGAAATATTTATGCATGTTCTATGTGCTCTTGCCTTAGAATTTTCAAGATAGATTGTAGAATTAATCAAGTGCAATGTCTTTGTGCAATATCACACATCTAAGGAGATCATTCACACACTTTGAGGTGTCCTCACACATGTGAAAACTTCACAGCAACTGCTAATGCAATGCATAGCAGAATCCATTACCACCGTATAGATCTAGTGGCTCTGATACCTAGTGGGATGTGTGCCTATAGAAGAAGACGCTTCTAGTGGATGTTGCATTTTTTCCATCTGAATGCTATCAGTAGTAGAATTTTTAGGTATGTAACAATTGCAATACGATAATGGACAACCTTGTTGTAGCAAAATCATGAGCTAGGAAAGTCACATAAATTCAAAGGATGTCTAAATATTTCACTATTTCTTGTTCAATTTCTAGATATTCTTCAGGTGTTTCTCCATGCTTTCACAATATGTAAGCACAAGACTAGTGATGATAAAAAGGTCTAGATGTTGGCAGTGTGCAAAATCGGACGTAATAATTTGAAACATTACTTTACAACATCGAGGCAATGCAAATTAAATTGAAAAAATCACTATTGGACCTATAATTCATTTATTTGTTTCGGAGAAAAACCTTATCTTATTGAATAAACAAATACGTGATTGCATTGGTAAGGAACTGAAGCATAAGATTTTTCTACATTTAGAGGAATAGTACATGTGAATACATAGAAGCTCTTATCTAGAGCATGAAAAATTTATAGAAAGCTGAAAGTGATTGCAAAATTCAATGTTGTCTTTGAAGGGGTTCTACCTCTAAATAGATAAGTGTGAATGATTGGCATAAAACTTTTATATCTTAGATCATAAATTTTAGATACAATTTAGGTGAGAATGTGGTTATCATAAGCATGACTACGCCTATCAGAATGAACAGAACATTAGTGATAGAAATCATAGTCATTCTAGATTACGTAGCCAAACGTTTAATGGATGAAGCGCTAGATGAATAATTTGTCGAGAATTGCAAGAAAAATTATCTGTTGCGAATGATTCGCGAAGAGCTAGACTATGCTCGACTGATAATTAGTCACAAATAATTTGCGAAAGATAAGAATAAAAGTTAATCATCTATTACCAGAAAGAGCAACTCGAAAGATCAGACAGAATGAAGAATAAACATGGCAATATTAACATAGATCTGAATGCTTAAAAAACAAAATGTATCAGATTAAGTATATCAAGTATACAAGTCAATAATGCGATAGAGTACAAGACAGTAGCGGACGAAACCGCGTGCCCTACAAAGCTTATTTCTATCTGTAATGAGGAATCAAACCTCTTCTCCTAGTCTCTCCTTATTTCTTCATACATTGTTCATCTCCCGTCTCAGTGAATACACAGATGGTATCCAATACATACATAATATTACAGGTATGCAGATGTGAAAGTACAGAGTGGATGTGCTGTCTATAAGAGATCGTGGGTGGCTGCAATCGTTGTCCAATCTGTTAGCGCAACTGCATAGGGTGAGCGTGGAAAGGGTGCGACGTCAGGTGAACGTTGGTGATGATGCAAAAGTGTCTCACTCTTACGAATGGCCTTAGGATAAGATTTACAGGGTGCCGTAGCTTTTAGGACACTTTCGTCATTCAGTAAGATAGTGTTACCTTTTCGCCTGTTACCATAACTTTTGTAAGTGCACAATGTTGTGATTCGTTAGCCTTTTCTTTGTTTGTGTGAATTTGTGTGTAAAAATACAGACTGCGTGACAATGTTAGTAAATATGCAGCACGAATGGAGACAAATTAAAATTGGGATTTAGAAGAGTAGAAGGAGTTAATCCAACACACAAGCTGCACGTTCCGCTATGAAAGAACAATTGGAATTGGTGGACTTCAACGACTTCAAACCACCAGCTATTTCTAAGAGAACTCCCATTCCAGTGGTGGCTTATCAAACGCTGGCCCAAAAGTTGAAAGCCACGATGGAGCAGCACACAAAATTACAACAATCACACCTTGCTTCCGTCGAGGCCCTGAACCACATTGCCACCCTGGAAGAACGGTTAAAGACAACTGTCCAGTCGATGCCGTCTGTTCATGCAGAGCACACACAGTTCCATGATTCTGGGAACCACTTTGATGGACCAGATGGTGGAGATGGAGCAGGATTCCAACAGACTCCTCCTGCTACTCAAGGCTCCTCCTTTCAAGGCCAACCCTTGGGGCAAGGAGCTCAAGCACCAATCAATCCATCAGGCTCTGGTGGTACCAGCTCCCAACATTATCTTTTTTCTTCCATCGCTTCTAACCCTCTCGACACCACTAACCCCCCATTTATTTCATGTCAATTTGCTCTTGAGTCACAAAGAATTGCTGAAGCTAACCCTTCCTCTCCCCTCTCTCCTGACCCTGATCCCCAAATTCAACATGAGATTGCCTCTGAACCACCAACAATCTGGCATAGAATCACGCCCATAGAACCAAGCAACGAGTTGCGCGCCTCACAAGAGTTTTCCAAGAAATATCCAACGACAAAAGAGTGAGGTGGCTATATATTGCCAGATTTGGACCAGAGTCAAACACATAAAGAAGCAGTCAAACTCCTGGATCCACAACCTCTCTGGCACCATCAGCTCTTCCTACAAAGTAAGATCTCGATGGCACAATATATTGAAGCTCCCTCCTATATGCGCACAAATCCTTATTACTATCTAGTAGCGAGACGAGAACCGTTTCCTACCACCAAAGTCAAGAATAGGATATTTTGGCCCAAACTCACAGGCGTCAATACCAGCAACTTAGCCGAAGACATGCCCTGATCACGACATATATTTTGCGGACAATTGTGGCCTGGTAGCATTTCTGACAAAACTCAAGGGTTTTTGGGATCGAGGGCTACCCCCGATCTCCTTTGATATCAATAAACCACTGCGAACGCAAGAAGACCACATCAAGGTAGCAAGGCTCTATTATCGCGCTGCACTAACTTCAGCCCTGCACGTTAATATGGTGGAGCTATGGAAAACCCACAACTTTCTACAGGGTATGTTCCATTATTACAAACCCATGCCCTTCCTAGAAAAACTACGGTGGCAAATGATGGAGGGCATCGGCACTACAATCTACCACTCCCTAGAGCAACATTCTCACCTCCAAGAAGCACATAAGATCCAGGAAGAAAAGGCTTCGATTGGTGTGGGACCACCAATCCAATAAGGAGGGAGATAATGTTAGCATCTGTGCTAACACAGAAAAAAGAAAAAAGAGAAAAATAAAACTCCGTGGCATGTGTTTTGTAAGACAACGTACGAGTGCTTGTTAATAAACTTCCGCCATGGCATGTGTTTGTAAGCCCATGAGTAGAAGCTTAAAAAAATAATAAAATAGCTTAAACTTAGATTTAGAACTTAGACTTAGGAAACTTAAGATTAGAAATATTTTATCTTAAGTTTTCCTAAGTTAAAAAACTTTGAAGTTCTAAATCCTAAGTTAGAAGTTCTAGAAAGGCTAGAATAGATTAGTCCCATAAGTTAGTGGATACTTATGGAAGACCCTCTTTGCCATAAAAGGAGAGGTATTTGCCTTGTAAACAACACTTTTGAGATTAAGCTATCAAGTTTTCTATTTTTGAGATTATCTTGCTATTTCACTTGTGTTCCCATTGGAAGGTGCATAGCTTGAGGGAAGGTGCTTGGACCTCCTCTTGCCTCCTTTCATTGGTTCTTTTATTGTGGCATGTTTTTAATTGATTGATGCTTAGTTTAGCCACAATCTATCTTTTCAATCCCTTTGGGTGTTAATTTAGGATCTAGTTTAATCACCTTGCTAGTTGGGTAAGCCTTAGTAAGGTTTTGTATTTTGTCATATTAGTTAGTTTCATTTCTATTTCGAGCACTAGTTGGTAAGCCTTAGTGCTTCATCATTGTTTTTTCTATTTTCGCACTCCGTCTGAAGCTTGGTAGAAACTTAGAAAGCGGACGATCCTCTCTATACTACACCATAGCGTGAGTAGATCTAGCCAAACATTGACAAACCAGATTTACTTCCAAGACTTCTGTTTCAAATTCTTCCAATCTTATCTCATTCTTATTGTAATCAAGTGTGATGGTCTCAACTGTTGATATTCTAGTTCCAGCCATACATTCATTCGTTGATTGATTCAAATATTCATAATTTCTCATCTCTAATTCAACCGGATCAGATGAGGGTACGCTAAGCATTTCTATATGTTCTTCTGCATAGGGGATAGTGGTTCGAACATTAGTCACAAAATCCAGATTGGTAGGAGGGACCGATGGTAACGTATTGCTAACAATTAGAGATTCTTGATTGTGCTGCAAGATTGAGCCTGGACTAGGATCATTGTGTTCATCTTGAGTGACTGGTATCGCTTGGTGTCTATGGTTTGATATCCATGAAGTAAAGCGGTTATAGAGGTTACCAAACCTGTCGAATGGCGCGTACATTGCTTCTACACCTAACATTCCAAAATATTCGTATATCACTCCATCCATGATTTCTAAACAGGTGTGCAAGTCTTGAAGATCATATCAGTTTCACCTATGATGCTCTAAGGTCTAGGGCTAGTTCTAATCATCTTCCATTCACATTGGCTTCTAGACTTATCACTTACTCAAAGGTTTCTACCAAAAGTTTCTCTAAGTCAAGAAATACCGCAGTACTTTCCACAACCAGAATAAAAGATCTTATAAACCAAGAGTCCTCCTTCTTTGAATAAACCCATCCATTTATACTCTTGTCAGAAAACTGCAACTAGTTACTGCAAGACCTCGTCATAACCACAATTGCTTCGTATGCAGTAAGTTTGCATCATTTCAACTTGCCTTGGTTAGGTTTCACAAAGCCCACATCTTCGCAATCACTCGTATGTAGTTACCCCACGACTGTTATACTTTGATTGTTTGCCATCCGAATGTGAACTTTCCATTCCAGTTAACAACCTTTGAAACCAACCTTTCAATACTTCCTATCCTACCTATACATTACTAAGCACACCGTACTCATTCCTATAGAGACTTATCCTAATCCGTTTATTTAACTTCTTTATCAGTAGAGGAATGGATTGCATCTATATCTTTTAAACAAAACTTTTCACATATAAAATGATATTTGACTTCTAAACTTTGTCTTAGCGTGAAACACTTGATTTTTAGCTAGCTAGATTCCAGTTTGACTATTACAAGAAATGATTGTACCTTTGGCTTGCCTTACCTGAATTTCTCTGAGTAGCTCTCGTATCCAAACCGTTTCTTTTGTCATAGAACATAAGACATTGTGTTCAGCTTCTGTAGTGGAAAGCGGTACAATATCTTGCTTTTTACTTGACCATGAAAAACAACCCTTTCCAATATTGAAAACATATTCAGTGGTAGATCTTCTATCATCCATGCTACCACCCCAATCAACATC
The DNA here is from genome assembly GCA_029204225.1 of Diphasiastrum complanatum. NCBI lineage: Eukaryota > Viridiplantae > Streptophyta > Lycopodiopsida > Lycopodiales > Lycopodiaceae > Diphasiastrum > Diphasiastrum complanatum. Next base: position 80,934 of record MU832092.1, on the reverse strand, counting down.
AACATAACCTCTCAACACAGGTACATCAAATCTTTTTGAGTAAAGTAGACCAAGATCAAGTGTGTCATTCACATACCTTAGAATATATTTAGATGCTTTCCAATGCTCTAAGGTAGGTGATGCCATAAACTGACTCACAAGACTCACAAAATGACAAATGTTTGGTCTAATAGTGGTGAGATACTTCCCCTTCTAGAATGTAGGCAAATGCATTCCAACCTTCAGGAATAGGCTGGTGTAGGAAAGCCCCTGGCTGCAGAACAATATCAAGATACATGGTCGGAGTTCGGGTGTAAACAAGAGATTTGATCCCTAGAGATTCCCTGGCAATAACCGAAACTCTTAGACCATTACATTCCATCTTGGGTATGTCCTTGTCCTCGAGCTCCTAATGATTTGTCTCTATTCCAGTGTTGAATTTCAAAAAAGAAAACATTGCTCTCCTTGGGAAGCTGATCAGGCTGATCACATTAATAGTCAATGTGGATTCTGTATTCGTTCATCTCTCAATTCTGCAACAATCTATTCTGTCAAAGAGCCCTGAAATGATTATGTCGATAATCTACAGTCAAATTTGGCACCGCAACTTTCGGTGAATCTATCATCAAAAGATAAACTGTAAACATCACGTATGCGTGTTTTCTTTGTAGTTTTAAGTAATATGTTCCAAGTTGCAACATGCTAAACCTCTTGCGAATTGTTCAAACATGAATTACATTTCTATGCAATGTTGTGAAAATAAACACCTATGTGCTATGTCTGTGATGCTTTCACTACTCAACTGACACTAACTATTCGTCGTTGTTTTTTTATATCAGGTCTTTGCTTGAAGCAGACGGATCAAAATTCATTGCTTGGAAAGTGAAGACCTCACTCATCCTAAGAGGAGAAGCATTATGGCCGTGGGTGGATGGCACCGAAGAGATGCCAACAAGCATAGGCAAAGAACTTCGAGAGTGGAAAGAGAAAAACGACAAAGCAGTAGTAGTCATCTCCTCTTTCATCTAAGATAGCATTACCCTTGACCTCACATCAATCTCTAATGCTAGAGAGATGTGGAATAAACTCATCAGCAGATGTCAGACCAACTCACGAAATCAGATAATGCATCTAGAGGATCAACTTACCTATCTGAGATGGGATGGGAAAGACCTTACAAGCTTCATCAAGAAGATGAAGAACCTGTTCCTATGGCTACACAACGCTAGAGTAGAAAACGTAGTCTCACAAGAGAAGCAGCTCAGTTACTTGGTACGCTCCCTACCACGATCGTTCCAGACAACCCGGACATTGCTGGCTAAAGATCTTGCTATGACCTTCGACAAGGCAGTCATCGACATCAAGGAGGAAGTCCAAGCCAGAGAACACTATGACGACAAGAACCAATCTGATCAAGCTCTCTACGACAGTAACGACCAGTCGAAGAAGAAACCTTACCCTAAGAGGGAGTCGACAAGCAGACCAGATCAGAACCAGTAGAAGCAGGGAACTCAAGAAGACAGATCGAAAGGGAGGAACAAGCAGCAAGGCAACGACAAGAAGACATGCAACAGATGCAAATATGACTGTCACATAGTGGATAAATGTTGGCTGAATCCAAAGATTGAGTGCATACATTGTCATAAGAAAGGACATGCAGTCGTGGACTACTACAACAATCCAAGAAACAAGAAGGCACACAATATGAAGGAATGCACAAATAGCACATCATATGTGGAGGATCTTGAATTCTCAAAGATGGCTAAATATCGAACTAGCAAAAGTGCTACTGTTTATTTGTGCACTGATGTATGTGCTACATCAACAGCCTATGTTCAAGACATAGTTCTTGACTCAGGAGCTACGTCACACTTTGTGTCGACAAGGCAGATGATTGTCGAATTTTGACAAATCGACTCCTCCAGATACATCGTTCTAGGAGATGGATCGCGACACGAGGTGAGTGGCACTGGAATACTTTGGCTCATCACCAATGGTAGAGACAAAAGATTAGACGACATCTTGTATGTACCGACACTTCAGAAAGATCGACTATCAGTTGCAAGGATAGCAGATGCAGGCATGCATGTGACATTCACAGATCAGACATGCAATGTGATTGATGTCAGCACCAATACACTCATCATGCAAGGCAGACAAAGAGAAAACCTATATCACTTGAAGGTACGCCTACTGAAAGAGTAGGCTCATCAAGTCCATGAGTCTATGGACGTTCTGTGGCATAGGAGACTTCTCAAAGAAGTTGGTAAGTGTACTTCATCAAAAGAGGATTCATTAAAGAAGCTTTATGAATCCAAGTCTACATCTAGAGTGTTGACTCTAAGAAGACAAATCCTTCAAGTTTTGCAAATGAAGGAAGAGAGTGCTCATGCTTTTGTGTTGAGAGTTAAAGCATTCAATGATGAGTTAGCATGTATTGATGAGAGCATTAAGGAAAGAGAACTTGTTCAAGTTATTCTTAATGGTTTTTTGGATGATCATGCTAACCTTGTTCAAAGCTTTGCTATTCAAAGCCTTTGCCAAGCATTGTGGACTTGCAAGAGATTTTGGTGAATGAAGCTGGATTTATTAGGTTTGATACTCATCTTCACCTACTCTACTTCATGTTGGGTGAAAGTTTTGGAATCCATCTGTTGATCTATGATGGTGGCATTGTTTTCACTAACCTTTGTGGAAATTCGAGATCAAGCATTGATGAGATCTTGTGGATTTAGATCATATGTTTGATAGGGAGTATTTCCAGAGGTTCAGGTATGAAGATATTCATATTCTTGATGTTCAAGAGAAAGGTAAGCAAGTGGAAGTGACTCACTTTGCTTTATTCACATGTTTTGGAGAATCTTCCTGTGTAGATGATGCTACGCAAGTGGATAGGTTCTCATTATGGAAAATCAACAAATAAATCTAGAAATAAGGTCTTAGTCAATGTCTTTGATGGTCAAGTGGAAGATCAAGAGGATGATCTCAAAGGGCTTCAACAACACAAAAGAGAAAGTGGCAATTTGGAGCTAGTCAAGAGCATCAAAGGATGGTCATTTGGCAAAGATGTTTTGGATATGTTTTTGCAAGTGTATGAAGACTCAAGCTAGGTCAAAAGAACAGCAAGGAAGGGTTTTTCAAGTTTACTTTACTTCTTCTATCTCATGTTTGAGCAATTTCATGTGGATGTGTGCAAATTGTCAAGATATGGTAAACCTAGCTACATTGGTTTGCACATTTTGATGTTGGAGTTGTACTGGCATTCTTGGCTGGTTTTGCTGATGGACATGATGCTAATGGAGGTTCATTATGTCACTTCTTCATGGCCAAGTCATCAAGTGTTGATGATATCTTATGGCAAGATGGCAATGGAGGCTCATTCATGGAGTTCTATGGTGAAAACCTATCAAGAAAGGACAAAGTTGGAGGAGACAAGCAAGCAAGTGGTCATCACTCACATTTATTGTTTGGTTGTTGTAATTTTCCAGATAGTTCAAAGTTTGATAAATGGAGGAATCATTTCATTACTGGTCATGGGCTAATAAACAATCAGAAGAATGATATAATATTGATAAAGATGTTTTGTGCCAATGGAATGACTTTCTAATAGACAATTGTATTGTCAGATTAGGAAACAAGACTTGGAGACAAAGTCGTGGTATACCAATGGGTTTTTCATGTTCACCTACGGACAGTGCTTCCCAACTAGAGATGTTTTCGCAAGATATATGTGACATTGGTGACCAATCCTCCTATGAGTTCTGTCAATCCAAAAATGAGGAGATGGGCGAGTTCTTACAAGAGTTATACTCTCCAAAAGCTAGAGGATATTCCTTCTAGGATCTCCCTAATCCTATCAAAAGCATTTGACCTCCTATTCTTGTACAAAAGCTGTCAATCACCATGGAAATGCTCCATAGGTCCAATTAGAGCACCTTGGCCCTCAGAAGATTATTAATTACAATACCAGCCAAGCTCAGAATGACGTGGCGTAACTAATAACCTTATACACTGGAGTACCGGCTATCCATGTCAGGAACTATTTTGAATCCCACATACTGGACATGGACGTAATAGATAATCCTGATGATGAACTTATTGATATCAAATAATTATTTGACGACACTACTGCTACTACCTACTCTGGTCATCAAGCACAGGAAGAATACCAGCAAGCAGAGCAGAGAATTGTTGAATTACAAGCTGAACTCATTACGCTCATGTAGTAGAAAGAAGTTGCAAGATAATCCACCTTCAACCGATAGTCATCCAATGTTTAGGAGTCGATAGCCACAATGAAGTATTATTGCTCAAAAACCTCTTTGTGTCTTATCGACACCTTTGTATTATGATATACATATGAATACAAAAGACTTTGTTGTGAGTTTCATTGAAGATTTTCAATATCCAAATCCATGTCTAGTTATAGCAAAAGTGGAATGATAATGCATTTACAAAGGATTTAAAAGCTATAGCTTTGTTGAAGCAGTGGTAGCTCGATCTATACTAATAACTCTTCATTATTGTTCTACGCAAAACTATGGCATCGATTCTTTGTCCAGACTCCAGACCTGTTTCAGATTGTGTAGCTGGCTTCAGATTTTCTCCATCACATTCACACTAAATCACTGCACCTTATAGATGTTACATCCCGCTAATAAAACTGTGCATCCAACTCAGGAAGCGTTGGATAAATCCCTCCTGCTTTGTTGAAGAAGAATCTGTAGAAGTCTCATGAGTGGCGCAGAGTGGTGTATCAACGGGGACACGCGATTCTTGTTGGACTACTGTTGGAATCTGCCCGCACTTTGGATAGCTACTAGTTTCTCTCCTGATCGGTTGGCTACATGCTGGAACTTCGAATTTCGTTTTGCAGTCTCCTCCGCGCACTTTTGGAAAGAAATTCGGAGCAGAAAACTTACTAAGTGTACAGGGCGTCAAAGAGTCAAAAAATTCCTTCGACCTACCGTGATAACATGTTGAAACTAATTTGATCTTTATGCTCGCCACACGAGCTTTCCTAAAAACCCACAGCCTTCTGTTATCGAGAGAGAAAAGTTGTCCAGCGTGCTGTACAACTTTAATGGTTGGGAACGCATCGGGATGAAGTTCTCTCTTCAGTATTCTACTTACCTCGTTGTCGATGAGAACATGTTCGTGCGGTGCTTGGAAATGATTTGCTATGGAGAGCTGAGTAAAGCGCAATCTGCTAGGATCTACTCTACAAGTTGATGTGGCCATTTGTCGATAGACAGTTTTGGTCCAGCGAACCTCAAGAAAAACGTCACCACGGCAGGCTGCACCGTCTTCCTTGAGGAATGCAGAAAATGAAAAGTACACCAAATGACAATTATATAGGGAGCTGACTGATCATTTAAGTCATCTATATTCATTAGAGAACGGGAATGGGCTGAAATTGATTGATAGGAATCTAAGAAAGAAAACTACATGTTTCACTTCGGATTGTCTTCAATGACAAGCTATGCTTTAAAGATCAAAATTTGGCTAGTGGTACGTGGGTACATGGCAGCTTCACGTTGAAGCTGTAGTTTAAATATCTTAAGCACATTTATGGACTAAAACTCACGATGCAAACCCTCAAATCTTGAAATTATGGAAGATAATATTTAAACTTTTTTTTTTTTTTTGAAAATTGTGTTTATGTATGTGTATTTGCACCATAAAAACTTCAACAATCAATCTCCAAGAAACTATAATCAATTCCACAAAAAAGAGACTAAGAAATGTACTCAAAATTCCAAGAAACTATAATCAATTCCACAAAAAAGTGACTAAGAAATGTAATGTTGAATCACTTACTTTATGATAACAATCTTTATCATGTTTTGAAATTTTGTCTTATGATGTTAAAGTGATTAAAGAGATCTCATGCTATAATGGATCATTAATATTGTTGATTGAAAATTATGCCATTATTCATGAGCTTTTGGTTGACGTTGTACCTATGACATCTAATTTAACATGACGGTGCCTAAAGTACTATGACATGACAAATTTGTATATTTAATGATAATTATGTATTGATAGTGGTATACAATGTTCATATGTCCTTGTAGGTTAGTGAAAGAATATTAACGTAGTACGAGGGAACTTGTGTGCCATATCCACATTTGATGGAAAAGTTTAATTATGATTGCTTCTTGTAGCTAATATAAAATCGATATCTATGTGGAGCTACGAATAGAGAATAGAGTTTATGTCTACATATCTAATAATTCGGAAATTTTTGGATCAAGGTTTATTTACATGCTTATCTATATATACTATTTGAACATTCCTTTGAATGTAAAAGAAGTCACAAACTTTCAAAGACGTCATTGCACCATTTACTTATTTTCTTTTTGAGGGCAAATGAAAGATTTGATTGCTTATTTAGCAGTAATGTCCTTGCTAACTTTGATTTGGCTAGGAGCAGTCCAAATAAATAATTTTGGGCGGATTACTTCCTAAGTTCAAGTTAAGTTTAATTCTAAGTTAGTGTAAGTGCACAAGTTGATTAGCATTAAGCTTGGACTTAGTCCCATAAGCATGTTAGAGCATAGGCCCACCAATTTTGCCATATATGGAAGTGGATGAGTGCCTTCAACAACTCTTGTACAAGCTATTGAATTAATAGAAACACTTTTTGTGTCATCTTGCTTTGCTTACTTGTGTTCACCATTGGTGATAGAATACCTTGTGGTAGGTGCTCGAGCCTTAGAAGATATCTAGGTAACCAATAGAGAACCATGATTTGAATGGATCTTATTCGTACTCACCCTACACAATGACATTTAGATCATTTCTACTTCTATTAGATGGGAGACCGCCATAGTAGAATCTAGAGAAGAACTAAGAGTACAACATTGGCGCCGTTGCCGCTCATTAATTCTTTTTCTTTTTCCGTCCATTTGTTTTATCGCTCATTCATTATTCCAGTTTTCTTGAACCCTCTTCCATTCTAGCTACTGTACTATCTCATTTTGGGTAGGGGGAAGAACCAAGCCACTTGGCTTAGTTTTTAAGCAGATTTTTAAGTTTTCCAAATTTTTTGCATCAGACGTTACCAACAGAACTCGCCCACTTGCACAAAACTTGAACAAAGCACCAGCTTTATGATTTTCCCTTGTGTGCGAGTTTCTGTAAGGCCAAAAAGTGGATCAATAAGCTGTTTTGGCCTGTTCTTTGACAACGATCACACACCAAATCACCTCAAATAAACTTGCCCATCATCAGGAATACAGATTTCAAAGTGCCAAATCCATCAGTACCTTGTACGAGTTCTTTGGAGCTCATCCTTTTCAAAAAACATCAACTCAAACCAAACTTTTCAAAAATAATCTTCAAAACAAAACTCGTCCACTGTCATTATGGCTCAAAAACCAGTTGCACAAGTTTCTAATGACCTGTGCGAATTCCTTACAATGAAAAAAATTTGAATTTTGAGTAGTCAATGTCGTTTTTGCCATTTTTGGTCAAACCAAACTCGCATACATACTGAGGACAAAAAACAAAATTGCCCATGCTAATTTTAGTCTCTTAAGTAAATCTCCAATTCATCTATACCTTGTGCAAATTTATCTTGATAAGAAAAAGTGATTCTGAGTAACTTTAAGTGATTCTTTCCGTAAATAAAACTCGCACAACTATTTGCACTGCTCTGCAAAACTCGCACATTGCCTTAGGAAGTCACCCATAGTGAGACAAGTTTGTCTGAGAGTTGAAATTACAAAATTTTGAAAAAAAAAAAGTTTTGGCCTGAACCACAAGTGAGATTCAGAATTTGCACAACTTATCCTTGACTGAGTCAATTATTTTCTGAGACCTTAGAAGCCTGTGCAAGTTTTGGTTAACACGATGACCGAAAAATAGAGAGAAATCATCAAAATCATTTACATCTTTCTCTTTTTCTTGAGGAGCCACTATAGTGTCAATTGGCACATCTTCCACAATTTCCTCGACAAATGTAACCACATTATAGTCCTGAACTAGGACATCATCAGCAAACTCCCATGTATTTACATCTTTCTCTTTTTCTTGAGGAGCCATTGTAGTGTCAATTGGTACCTTTTCCACAATTTCCTTGACAACTGTAACCACATTATAGTCCTGAACTAGGACATCAACAAACTCCCCTGTATCACCCACTTTCTCACTAGCAAGAGGTTGGGGTTCTTTGGACAAGGGAATTACTGAGTCCTTGTTGTCTGAACTCTTTCCTACCTCAACCAGTTCATTTGGCAAAACTGAAAGAGATTTCATTCTCATTTTTACAAAATCAACTAAATTAGAATCTAAATATACTACTACATGTCTGTCTTTTTGAACAGCACATGTGTTCGTAGTGCCACTACCGCTAAATAAGTCCAAAACTCAATCAGCTGGGTGAAAAAAAAATCAATTAAATGATTAATTAATTGTCGTGGTGGACAAGAACCCGTCATTGAATTTTTAAGTTTTTTCGTCACGGCTGGATATTGGAACTGTTGGATTTCTATGCTCAAGACCAAATTCATTCATTAATGAACATCCTGAAAAATTTTGACCCAACCGACAAATCTGAGAAAGCCGACAAATCGGACAAAGCCGACAAATCGGACAAAGCCGACAAATCGGACAAAGCCAACAAATCTGATAAGGCCAAACAATCTGACCAGGACAAACAATCTGACTAGGCCGAACAATCTGATGAGGCCGAACTATCTGACCAGGCCAAATTATCTGATGAGTCAAAACTATCTGATGTCATCATCAAGAAAAAGTCGATCCAAGACTATATGACAGTTCACCTACTTGTACATAATCTTTATTACTTAAAAGGCAGTTACCAACTACAAGGCGGTTGTAATTAATTAAGTAGGTAGAAAAGCACTGACCTAAAAGACTTAAAAATATCTTGTAAATAAATATCTTTTTGGTAGTTATATATAAAAGACGGAAGCTCTAAAATATCAACAACTCATGAATTGCGCTCATCAGCTTCACGCCTATGTACTCACCTTCTAAATTTTTTATCATGAGTACAATTTTACACTACTGTTTTTGTTCTATTGAATATTACTACTATTTATTCTTCTTGATAATTGATGGTAATTGTTGCACTTCCGGTCTGCAACCGTCCGTTGTTCTATCCCATTGATTTTCGACATGGTATCAGAGCAGGTGGTTTAGTAATCTACATTTCAATTGTAGGTTATCAGTCTTGTTTCTACGAAGACATCGTTCAGCAAGTGCACAACCAACAGTATTCTGATATCATTATTTCTACCAATGTTCTCTCACTCTATACCAGAATGGATCCATCTTCTAGTTCATCTCTGATTGACGAACGCGATGGAAATAACTACCATCTCTGGAAGTTCAAATGAAACTATGCCTAACATAGGAGATAAAACATAAAGAGACAAAGAAGAAGCTATGCTTGGCATAGGAGATAAAACATAAAAAGATAAAGAAGAAGCTATGTTAAGCATAGGAGACAAAACAAAAGGAGATAAAGAAGAAGCTATGCTTAGCATAGGAGATAAAACATAAAGAGATAAAGAAGAAGCTATGCTTAGCATGGGTGAAGTAAATACCATGTCTCTAAACAAAATATAAAATGGACTTAAAGCCTCGTTTCGACTGCTCAAAGGATAGAGCCTTTGGCACTCTTCGAAATCTTGACAGTTTAACCCTGTCACAAGGGCTTCTTGAATTTTTATAAGCAATTTATGTCTGCATTTAAAAAAATGTAATTGTTAGAAATCCTTCTAAATCTTGAGAATCGTTTAATAAAAAAAAGTGACTTGAAAATAAATATGTAAATCATGAATATTACCTCTGAAATTCCTTTCCCATTTCTGCAAGGGAGAGTTGATTATCTGCAACTCTAGAAAGAACACTTATTATTAGCTCTGACGAGCTAATCCCTTGCATGTTCTCCCACTATGATATTCCCATTTATGTAGGGATTGGCTTCAGAGTTTGAGAGACGACAACTTTCTTTTTTTACTTTGAGATACCCTGAACAGGTTGGTCTTTTATTTGAAAATTCTCCCACTTGTCAAAAATTTTATTGACAAGGGCCCATTATGTGAATTATGGGAGAATATGCTAGTTTATAGCCTATGTTTATATATAGGAACATAGTTGGATTTGTTATCTACATATGTCCTAATCTTGTGGATCTAGTATGTATTCCCTATGGTTTGAGTTTATATCGTATACTTAAACTAGTCAGTGAGCATAGACATATGAACAAGTAATGTTCGGAACAATTACTTGCAGATTAATGACTCTTTCTATGGAAAGGGTAATTCATTAGCTTAGTTATGGTTTAAAAGAGAATCTAAATGTGGTGTTTTCCTGGGACATAAGAATTCGGCACCTAGACATTTGAGGTTTCTAAATCATTAGCAATCGACTTGAGTAATCGGATTACTCCTAGTTAAAGTTAATTGGTTGAATAAGCAGTGTGAAGAGAATTCACCCCCAAGAACTGTTTATTTTAATCTATATTGTTTATAAGACATGTGATTTGTGAATCATCAAGATTCATTAGTAAAAATTCAAACTCTTTTAAGCAAGTTCGAATTAGACAAGTTCGAATTAGAAAGAGAGGGATACATTAAACATAGGTATGCATAAGATCATTGGTACCCCATTCTATATTGAGGAGGTGTATGAAATTGAAGGAAGATCAATATGTTATAATTCATCAAACAACTTCTCTGTTGATCTAAATCACTTACTAGGATACATGGTCACATTCTGTGATGTAACCTTTGAAAATGTGAAATATCATAGTACTTAAGTTAGATGAGTCAGAGATTGTGAAAGAGCAGAAGATGGAGAGGGTTAGTATAACTCTCATGAATGGTGCACTATCACAAACAGTGGACCAAGGAGATTTCAAATTCAGTGTCCAGTCCAAAAATGATATATGTTGGTTGGTAGCTTTTCAGGTAATTTTTCTCATTATTATATTAGATTCAATTCATAGTATTAATTCATAATTGATTTATTCTTTGGATAGGTACTGAAGGAGGATCATGATATATTATCATGGATATTCTCTAGGACATCTTATCCTAGGATCATCAAGGACCATATGGATGGAGGATTTCTCAATGTTCCAAGAGTTGGAGACTTCAATTTGAATGGCACTTAGCAGGTGATTTGAAGACATTGAAATGCATGTATAGTTAATAAAACACAGTTTAAACACCCAACTGGATCAATCACCACAGCACAACATCAAGTGCAACAAGACAACACAACAAAATTGCTCTCTACAAACTGTATATTCAACTAATAAGTAAGTACAAAGATAAGTTGCTTAAAAGCACTCAAAGGGCTCGTAAAAGAAAGACGGCCCGATAACTCTAGAACTAAGCACACGTGGTGTCGTCGAAATAAGAAAGCACTGTATAAGTCGATCATTGCTATTTTAACTCTCTCCCTCAATGATCAACTTCTCTCTTTATTTTAGAGTTTACTCTATTCATGGAACATACCTCCATGATAGTATTACAAGTAAAGGCTTTTTACATAACCAGATCTAAGCCAAGTTTGGCTCTAAAAGTCTCAAGCTTTTCCTTACTTAAAACTTTCATAAATATATCAGGAACTTGTAATAACGTAGAACAATGTACAATACTTATATCTTCAGATCGTAACTTCTCACGCACAAAGTGATATTTTACTTCAATATGTTTTGTCCTTGCGTGAAAGATAGGATTCTTAGCCAATTGTATTCCACTTTGACTGTCACAGAAAATAACAGTAGGATTTACCTGCTTCATGCCAATCTCACATAACAACTTACGTAGCCAAACAGCTTCCTGGGTAGCAGAACTCAACGCTTTATATTCGGCTTCTGTAGAAGAAAGAGAAATAGTATCTTGCTTCTTGCTAGACCATGAAAAACAACCGTTACCAAAATTGAAGGCATAACCTATTGTTTACTTTCTATCATCTATACTTCCTGCCCAATCAACGTCAACATAACCCTGCAACTTAGGTAAAACGCTTTGTCTTTTTGTAGATTAGGCCAAGGTTAGGTGTACCTTTCACATACCTCAAAATCCTTTTTGCAGCTTTCTAATGGTCCATAGTGGGTGATGACATGAATTGGCTAATCAAACTTACAACATAGCAGATATCAGGATGTGTAGTCGTAAGATACAATCTATTTGGCACCCTAGGAGGACAATATACCATGCGACAATTTGACGATGGCGCTATGGCGGACCTTCAGAAAGAAAAAACAAGGCTGGAAGTGGAAAATAAGCAACAACAACTGCAGATCCAAAATCTCACCAAACCTCCAGAACCAGCTCCAATTGAAAGTATCCAACATGCAGAATACCATCGATAACATCAAAGCAGAAAGGGATGAGGCCGTAGCAGATGCACAATGTTGGGAGAGAGGGGGGAAAGAATAAATGACGAACACGAACGAGAAACGAACACGAACACGAAACGAACGAGAAAAGAACTTGAACAAAAAATGTTCGTGCGCAGCGAATGAATTATTTGACTCTCTCCCTAAGCATGACTATGCCTATCAGAATGAACAGAACTTTAGTGATAGAAATCACAGTCATTCTAGATTACGTAGCCAAACGTTTAATGGATGAAGCGCTAGATAAATAATTTGTCGCGAATTGCAAGACAAATTATCTATCACGAATGATTCGCAAAGAGCTAGACTGTGCTCGACTGATAATTAGTCGCGAATAATTCACGAAAGACAAGACTAAAAGTTAATCGTCTATTACCAGAAAGAACAACTAAAAAGATCAGACAGAATGAAGAATAAGCATGGCAATATTAACATAGATCTGAATGCAGAACAAATGAACTATATCAGATTAAATATATTAAGTATACAAGTCAATAATGCGGTAGAGCACAAGACAGTAGTGGGCGAAATCGCGTGCCCTACAAAGCTTATTTCTATCTGTAATGAGGAATCAAACCTCTTCTCCTAGTCTCTCCTTATCTCTTCATACACTGTTCATCTCCCGTCTCAGTGAATACACAGATGGTATCCAATACATACATAATATTACAGGTATGCAGATGTGAAAGTACAGAGTGGATGTGCTGTCTATAAGAGATCGTGGGTGGCTGCAATCGTTGTCCAATCTGTTAGCGCAACTACATAGGGTGAGCGTGGAAAGGATATGACATCAGGTGAACGTTGGTGATGATGCAAAAGTGCGTCACTCTTACGAATGGCCTTAGGATAAGATTTACAGGGTGCCTTAGCTTTTAGGGCACTTTCATCATTCAGTAAGATAGTGTCACCTTTCTGTCACCATAACCTGTGTAAGAGCCAGTGTCGCGATTCATTCGCTTTTTCTTCATCTGTGCAAATTTGTGTGTAAAAATACAGATTGCGTGACAACATTAGTAAATATGTAGCATGAATGGAGGCAGATTAAAATTGGGATTTAGGAGAGTAGAAGGAGTAAATCCAACACCCCCCTTAATCTGGATCTGTGAATGCCTGGATCTTTAGACTGAGCAATGCACAAAATATGTTGTGTGCATTAACATTGAGTGCTTTCGTGAAAATGTCTGCAACCATGTCCTGCATTCTGTAGTACATTAAGCTCACCTCTATGTCGAGAACCTTGCCCCTGATGTAGTGATATCTTATCTCAATGTGCTTACTCCTAGAATGAAATCTAGGGTTGACCGATAAGGCAATTACACTTTGGTTATCACAAAATAAAATTGTAGGGTTGTGCTGATACAGATTGATGTCTGACAACAAATTTCTCAATCAAAACGCTTCCTTAATAGATTGAGAAGCATCAATATATTCTGCTTCAGTAGAAGAAAGTGCGATAGAGGTTTGCTTATGACCATTCCATGAAATAGGACCACCATTGAAGAAGAATGTAAATCCAGATGTGGACTTACGATGGTCTGCATCTCCTCCCCAGCTTGCATAAGAATAGCCACTGAGCTGATAAAGATTGTCGTTGCTGACATCTCCATAGCAGATGCACTGGTCCATGGTAGTTCGAATATATCTCATGACTCGAATAAGAGCCTTCCAATGGGTAATTCCAAGATTAGCCATGTATTGGCTGAGTGAGCTTACAACAAAAGAGATATCTGGCCTTGTACAGACCATTGCGTACATGAGAGATCCGAGTATCGATCGATATGAGTATTCTCTCATCTGCTCCTCTTCCTGCTTTGTCAGGGGACATTGGTCCTTTGACAAATACAGGTCTGGATCCATTGGTGAGTGAGCTAAATTACAAGTCAATTTGCTCTGTCTCTGTGGATTTGAATTCCAAGATAGAAGTGAGCTTCGTCCAGATCAGTCATGTCAAATTCTAAGAACAACATCTGTTTCAAATTCTTGACCATATTGGCATTGTTGCTGAAGAGCAACGTATCATCAACATACAAGGTGATGATAATGAAGGATTGTTGTACCGACTTTGAATAAACGTGCAATCAATAGTGCTTGGTTTAAATCCTTGTTCAATGAGGAATGTGTTGATCCTCTGAAACCAAGCTCTGGCAGACTGTTTCAAGCCGTACAGTGCTTTGTGGAGTTTACAGACATGATTCTTCATGCCTTCCAAAACGTATCCTTCGGGCTGGATCATGTAGATATCTTCTTGTATAACTCCATTCAGATAGGCTGTTTGTAGATCAAGTTGATGTACTTCGAGGTCGGCAGCTGCAGCATAAGACAGGAGCATTCAGATTGACGAATGCTTGACGACTGGACTAAAAGTCTCACTGTAGTCGACATTCCGGATCTGGGTAAATCCTCGTGCTACCAGTCTAGCCTTCCTTCAAAGTCATTGGAGAATGTAGGATTAATTTGGCTCCAATTCTTTTAGGAGAGATGGATCTTGTCCTTGGAGTTTGAACCTTTGTTTTGAAATATGAATTGAATCTTTTAAGCCTTGAGAATTTGAGCTTTTGTCCTCATTTCATGCACATAAACAATTTTGGTTCTAAAACAAAACCTTTAGTATTGTGCAATGTGTTATCACACGATTTTATGTCATCATATTACTTAAGATTTACATTATACTAAAAAAGCTAAAATTGAATAGCTCAGGTCTAGAACATAAAATTGACCTTCTTTGAGTGTTTCTTAGTCATTAGACATGACTATTATCTTAAACTAAAGCTGACAATATGTTTTGTAAGAAATTACACCCTTCTCTAAATAAACAAGATATTATAAAAGATCATAAAAAATTTGTCACATACGCATCCAGGGTTATTAAATATGAAAAGAAAAGCAATTGCAATTTTAAATGTCTAAAAAAAAATTCCATTATTGGGCTCAAACTTAGGAAGATGTGACATGTTATCTTATGCATATTGTTATGATTGCTTACCACTTTGTGGTAAAGTATCAAAAAATTGTATGGAAATTCAATTGCTTCATGAATGTACCAGAAAGAAAAATTTGTAGATAATCTTCTTTCCAATACAAAAGAAAAAAAAATATTATTCTAGTTTTCAAGGGATTTTATTCTACATGTACAGATTAGAAAGGCAACTAAAAATGCCATTTATTTGGACATAACCTCATAATATCTTGATTTTCATAAGTCAAAGAATGTCACAATACCATGACACACATAAAGAAACTATGACATATGTGGCTTGTAGTAACTTGTGAGGCAAGCACAAGAAAAGTTCTTCTCTAATAGGTATGACTCATAGGACAATGATTCATGTAACAAATTGCAGGTCATTATTATTTGAGACATGGAATTATAAACAATATCTTCTTTTCACATCAAATCAAATGACATACTTGGCATGTTATGTTTCTACTCATTTTCCTTTGGTTATGTCCACAAAATAAAGCTAGTACCTCCATATGTTTTTTCCATATATCAACTAGTCATAGTTTTTTTTGTGTGATAGACTACTTTCTTTCTTGAAGATCATCATGAGAATTATGGAGTTCTAACTAAGATATCTAGGTTAGAGCATTTTTCGTTGGAGATAAACAAAAATTAATGCCTCAATATAGTCAGTACCATTTTCTCATAATGGTACTCACTATATTGAGGCATTAATTTCCATGCACTTTTTATATTATATGAATCTTAATTCACAATTATATTTTAATTGCATCAAAGACCTTAATTTTCTATGATTTTAAAGATAATTTTTTTTATGTATAGCAATAATGTACAACATATAGAAAGTGGCATAGACAATTCTTGTTGGTATGGCATATCGTCTTTCTTTTTCACATTTCTGGACTATTTCAATATTTTTATACTAGGATAGAATTATCTTGATGCCATAGTTTGGCACATGATTTCATAAGTTGGGTCCCCTTTTATTTTTTTGTATATAACTTACACTTGTCCATGAGAGAATAATATAATTTTGAGCTAGCTTTTGCCACAAAAAAAATAAATTAGACCATATCATGTTCTTGCATATAAATTGAGCCAAGTGATTAAGAATCAACATATATAGTTATGTATGGGTCAATTTCACTAAATGAAGTATATAATCAAGTGTGCAAAATCATCATAGCTTATTGATTTTTGGAGCCTTGATACAAAATAGTGCTTGAAAACAAATGACCCCTTGTAGACCTTCACCATACATCTCTGGATTCTACATGACATTACATGGCAAACAACATATAAAGTAAAAACAAAATCATGACTAAAAAATAGTACATATCCAAGAAAAAGTATAATGCCAAAGGTTAGAAAGTTATGTCATTATGCCAAAACATAGGCAACATAGGGATAATGTCATTTAATCATTTGAAAGGCCTAAATGAAACACAAATCTAGAAAGATAGGATCCTTTAAAAATAACTATGAAGTGCTATTCAACACATGTTCAATAACGGTTTCTTCTGTTAAAGCATACTCCCCAAATGATGATAGTTTTCTAGGAACTCAAAGATACGATCTTGAGGAGATGGCTCAAGAACAAACACAAGATATTGACTGTTTTGTCTTTTCACAAAGTTCCCTATAGTTCCCACTATCTCTTCTTCTTTCTCAGAACTCTTGAACTCCTTGTAAGCACCTTCTAAAATCACCCCACCATCAAATGTTTTTGTCCTACTGGTTATCAAACCCAAGATCTGAACCAAGGTTTTTGTCAAGGCTCTTGACTCAAGACATTGGAGCACACTCCTTCTGTAGCACATGGCATGCCATGTAATATTAATTGTATTCTATCTCTAACTACAAGAAGATACTGACTAGATATGCAAAAATTTTCATGGATTTCAATGTAAATAAGCACATTGCTTTTGAGGACCTCAATGTGAGACAACTTTGGAAGTGACATTGGTTGTCTCTACTCTGTACTTTTAGGAGTAGAAATCGGTTTTCAAGCAACCTAAGTTACGCAAATTCACATCAAAAATTCATTTAGTGGCCATTCCATAGCTTGTAGAGAATATCGCGCCACACGAGCATTCTTGGCCAAATTGAATATCCATCTTCCTGCGTGCACGAGTGAACAATGGGAATGTATCCAGTCTTCTATATCTACTGTTGGTGTTGAGCCACAACACTCCAGTTCCATTCACTTCATGTCTTGATCCATCTCCTAGATTTATATACCTGGAGGAATCAGTTTATCGAAAGTCAACTATGATCTGCCGTTGGTGTTGAGCCACAGCACTCCAGTTCCATTCACTTCATGTCTTGATCCATCTCCTAGATTTATATACCTGGAGAAATCAGTCTATCGAAAGTCAACTATGATCTACCTTGTCATCACAAAATGAGACGTAGCTCCTGAGTCAAGAACGACTTCTTGGACAATGGCTGTCGATGTAGCACAAACATTTGTACACAGATAAGCAGTTGAGTTTCTTTTAGCTCTCTCTTCGGCCATCTTCGAGGATTCTGGTTCCTCTACATATGATGTGTTGTTGGAGCTCTCTTTTCTGTCTTTTATCTTCTTGTTCCGTGGATTATGGTAGCAATCCATGGCTACATGTCCCTTCTTGTGACAATGTACACACTCAATTTTTGGATTCAACCAACATTTGTCCACTGTGTGGTGGCCTTCACGTCTGCATCTAACAAATGTCTTTTTGTCATTGCCTTGCTGCTGGTTCTTGTTCCTTCATTTCTGATCTCAATCTTTCTACTGACTTTGGTTCTGTATTATTCTTGACTCTCTCTTAGAATGAGCCTTCTTCTTCGATTGATCTTTGTTGCTGTAGAGAGCCTGATCAAATTCGTTCTTGTCGTCATGTCATAGTGCTCTATAGCTTCAACTTCTTCCTTGATGTCGATTATGGCCTTTTCGAAGGCCATGGCAGGATCTTTTGCCAGTAGGGTCCGGGTAGTATGGAATAATCTTGGTAGGGAATGTAGCAGGTAGCTGAGCTGCTTCTCTTGTGAGACTGTGTACTCTGTTTCGGCATTGTGTAACGACAAGAACAAGATCTTTTTTTTTTCTAATAAAGCTGGTGAGATCTTTGCCATCCCATTTTAGATAGGTAAGCTGATCTTCTAGATGCATGATTTGATTGCGTGACTTGGTTTGGAATTTGCTGATAAGCATATCCCACATCTCTCTAGCATTAGAGATTGATGCAAGGTCGAGGGTTATGCTATCTTTGATGGAAGAAGAGATGACAGCTACTGCTTTGTCATTCTTCTCCTTCCACTCTCGAAGTTTTTTGTCTGTACTGGCTAACATATCTTCGGTGCCGTCCACCCAAGGCCATAATGCCTCTCTTGGATGAGTGATGTTTTTACTTTTTAGGCCAGAAAGTTCGACTTGTTTGCTTCAAGTACTATGCATATCTTTAATTGGATGCTGATTATGGAAGCCATGGTCTAAGCAACCTAGCTTTGATACCACTATTGTGAACCTCTGCATCTGCTTTGAGTCTTCGAGCACTTCGAAGTTGAGCTATTGTGACTCACTAATGTGAAGCTCAGATGGAGTTGATCTGTGCAGGTGAAGCTACTGCTTTATTTCGTGATCAATCATCCTCCAAACTACGGACTGTTACTGCAGAGCCGATATTAAATCTATGAACAATAGATAATGTTTAATCAGATAAGCTGAGAAATAGTGGAAACAACCACAAAAAACACAATTTAACTCCATTTATTGGGAGTACCAATACTTTAGAGTTTATTGGTTTAAATAGCATCGTACCAAGGAGTCAAATTCCTAGACCGGGTATATGCCTGAGAACTATACCATTCTCCTCTTTTCGTCAACATCGGCTTAAAAAAACTTATTCCAAAAAACCGATTATTATAGCTTGACCAAAGATCCACTGAGTACCAAAGGTCCACACAAAATCTGGGCCTATCGATAGGTATTAATGTAAGCCAATTAACCAACAAATAAGATCTTTATACATGCATATTGTTCCTAGGGATTTCCCTATTCGGGAAGCAATATTCAAGCCAAGGTAGTAAATTTTGAAACTTAGCACCAAGAATTCAAAATTCCACTGACTGGGTCCTAGTAACTTAAATTAGGAAATCTCATTTCGAACCATCATCAAAATTACTACAGTCAAAATTTTAAAAGCCTATGGTCACCCGGCATGTATCTAGAAACCTTATTTTCAAAAACAACTTGCAAGGCCAAACTTTTTTCAAGGTTTGCAATATTAAGTAAACCCTAAGGGTTTCCTTTCCAAAAGGCTTACTTCAACATCTTGGCGGCCATAGTCGTGATGGCTGCTCAGCTCATCTACATAGTAGGTTGCGAGCCCCTCCTCTCCTCACTACCTCGGGCTTTCAGGCTCCCTCAATTTTCTTGTGACAGTGCAGCCATCAACAATCAAGAGACAGAGAGAATTCAGACAGGGATAGGATTCTGGATCGCGCTCATTTTATGCCTCTTGTGGCTCACCAAATGAATGAATCCATGAGCTCTTCGCTGTTGACAGCCATCAATCTTTCACCTCCAGCCCTCGCGCTCTACTAGGAATCAAGCAAATGATAGCGAGCAATGGAGGTTTAATGATTTAGTTCTCACAAAGTCATCTCCTTCACATCTGGTTGCTCAGCTCTGTGTATCATTCCAGCAATCCAATAGCCTACAAACATTCATCTTGATTCATTCCAACAGCTATCAAGTCCAGGTAGATTTCGAACAGAGGACTCCACGACAGGTATCAAAATTGTTGGACCGTGGTTAGAGTTCTTGATAGGTTTTTCACTAAGACCCACAGCGCTATCTTGTCACGAGAGTCTAGATCTAAGGTGGAGTTTTATGTGGTTGTGCATTTGCTACGTCATAAACAAAGTAGTCATTTGGATGCTCATTCACTTGTCATTATATCTACTAGTTGTCTATCTGGTGAGGGTATATTCTTATGGTGGCAGTAAGATTTCTTCAAGTTGAGCCTCAATCGCTCATTTATGTCAACTTTACAGGTTTGTGCTTGTAAGTGTTTGATAGGATGCCAGCCTAGCTAGATAGAGGATGTAAGTCTCATGGTGGTAGTGGGATTTCCTCAGTTTAAGCCATGATGCTCATGTGGTCTACTTGTGTTTCAAGTTGGATGAGGACGAGTCAGTTGGTCGAGAGTGTGGTAGACTCTCTATATGAGCATTGTGTTTGCATGATACTTTGCGTGCCAAACCTGGTGGTTTGATGGTGTGCTTGAGTGTGAGTCAAGTACAAGGTAGCAGGGATATGCATTACATCTTTTGGATACTCCAGACATTGCTACAATTTGTATTTCTTTATCTCTATCACATTTGACATTAAGAGAGAGAGTTAGAAATTAGGTTGTGATTTGATTCATTAGTCTAAGCTCTAATGTGATAATGTAATTAGTGTATAGTTTATTTGGTTTACTATTTATGGTTGTGATTGGGACGGGCTACTTGGGTTTGCCAAGTAGCCACACATAGGAAAAATTAGCCTGTATAGAGTTATATACATTACTTGCTATACTCAAGGGCATATCCTGAGTTTGTCGATCGAATTTGGCCATGTTGGGGGCTGACCTTAGTTTGGTGGTAATTTTAGGACACTTGCCTTTTCATGTAGTTTCTGAATACTGTATATGTACAGTGTCTCTTTGTAATCTAATAGCTTTTGTTGTGCCCTCTTTGAGAGCTTGTGAGAAGTGACTATGGTGATTGATTGGTGTGATATGCATACTGCACTAGATTCTATTGGAATTTTAACTCCTAATCGGTCGGATCTAGAGGGCAAATAAGGGGTTTTGGATCTCTAACCGGGTGAGTAGTCATGTGTAGTAACGCGTTTTTATGCAATGGGGAGAGGGTAAACTATGAAATGGGAATGATAATCTAAGCCTACTAAGGGTGTCAAGCTTAGTGTGAGATCTAGAAGTGGAATGACTTAGATCTTGGGGTGAGATTCATCATCCTATCTTTTTATTTTGGATTTTCTCGATTCTCGATCCTCTCCCAAAATCATTTCCTAGGTTTTTATTGGTACTATTGGATGTTCTAGGTCATTGTACTGGTGACTCTAAGACTTGAATTTCTAGGAAGAATTGTGTTACTTCCGTGTATCGGGTGGATGCAGCGTCTGTCAGATCCCAAGATCCATCAATCATAAATTCGTATACTTTGAGATAGCTATAGTCTCAGCAATATTGTACTCTAATTAGGATATCACTGGGGCGTAGATTGTGATGGAACTCTAGAGTTTAGAAATGGTAGCGTAGGATCCCTTTTCGAATTAGCTGACAAATGTCGCCAAGTAACAACAGGAACTGATATTCAACCTCCTTGAACCCCAAACCATTCTGGGGGTTAGGTAGCTAGATAGGATGGTTTAAGACACCCTCTAATATTTTTTATTTAAGACACTGCCTTTAATCCTAGCTGGAAGGTGTCCCTACAATTCAGAGTAACACTCTTTGAGTCTAAGCACTTCAAATCTAAGGCCTATGTCTTTAGTAGTTGGAGCATTCTGTTTATTGTAGATCAGTCGTCCAGAGTCTATTGGAGATCGCCATTGAAGCCCTTCTCCAGGGTGCACGAATTGGATATCAGATTTTCAGATTCGAGTTTTTTGTCTCTTTTCTATGCTGAATTCAATTGTTAATCATAATATCCTGATTTTTGCAATCTATCATTGCCTCTGAATTTGAATCTTGGTTTTTGTCATATGAAATTGCATCTGAATCTAAATCCTGAATATGACTTTTGTTATCTGCAACTATTTTTGGATCTGGAACATGACTTTCATCATTGCTTTGTGCATCCACTTCTTGATCGTCGCTTTGCTCATCACTTCATTTTGAAATCATCTTCATCTTCAAAAGTATCTTCATTTTGTTGCACCTTTTTTGGTTGACAATCCGTTGATGCTTTATTCGCACCCTCATTTCTTCGAACTATTTAGATTTTTCTTCTTTTCTTTCAACTTTTAGTGTTTGACTTTGTTCTTATTGCTCATATTGTAATGCATATTCCATTATTTCCCTTAATCAAGAACTACATTGTAGGAGAATAATTTGTAAGTAATTTACACTTCAAAATTGAGATTGTAATTCATAAATTTAACATTGTACAAGATATACTTCTCCACAATTGAATATTGGAATCATCTATTGGAATTCTCAATTGAACTCTACAACTGTTAAATGTTTGATTCAAAGAACACCATTGGATGAAATTAGATCGATTGCAAACTTGTCTACAATTGCTTGAATGATGATCCACCAAGATTGAACATGTCCTTGGAAATCCAATGAAGCAAAGAGAACCATATCACTGTCACAAATTCTCCCACAATAGTAGAAGTTATAGTCCAATCCTTCAAACCAATTTTCCACATTAATAGAATAAACTACTTCCATCAAATGAAGGACTAATGTATTCGGGTAGTTGTTGATTGATAAAAGTATGGTTTCGTTGAGTAGTAACTTTCCATATTAAAGTGCATGATTCATCATACATGGTATCTTCATTAAATTTGTTCCATACATATAATTAGCAACAAACGGCTTGAGACAATTTCTTATAGGAGTTTGAAGACATTCCACATAGAAATTCAAATATATCTTATAACCGAGTTTTGTCTTTAGAATCAATTCCAAATAGTGTTTATTGAATTGTTGTATAGATTCAGTATGTGTGAAAGACAAAAATGATTGTTTGTAAAACTTCGTAACATTGTCAACACATGTAATTTTGAATTTACTCAAAAGCTTCATGTCTGGATACACTTGAGTGTCCCACCGTGCATGAACTTATTTTTGAAAACACAATGAGACAAAGTAACTTTTATTCTCTTCAGATAATGGTGATAATGAAAGTAAGCTTCCAATTTAGTCAACCAATCTTCAATACTACTTTAACTTGGTTGTTCGTAAAAACAAGACTATAACGTATGATTTTAGATTATATTGATCATTTTTACTATACCAAAAATCCATTACTAGAGATTAATAAAATCCTGTGGACTATGAGTTCACCAACTAGAATTTATTCATGAAGGAATTTGACAGGCCGTTGAGATGTTTTTCTCCATGCATTTAAAATTCTGAGTCCTTGAAAAATGAAGTAGTTGTGAATGGAAAGCATAACAAACTAAAATGATGTAATAGTTTTGTACAACTTGTCACCTTGAGTGAATTTTCTTTTTACAACATCCAAATCTAAACTGAAACAAATGAGACAAAAATTACAAATAAAGTGATTCGGAAAGGGGTGCTTTAGAAAATAATAAAAAATTAAGTAATGATGATGAGAATTTTGATCATGTTATTTAGCTCAATAAATTGAGCACTTTTTGTTTGTATAGTACTGAATTTCGAGATCAAAATAAGAAGTTATAAAGGTTCAAAGATAATAAGAAACGAAAATACAACTTAGAAATGGGGTCTTAAATATTTTTTTACAAACTGAATTGTATAAAATTTCAATTCCACAAAACATGTTTGTGCTCGTAAAAGAATTAGAAAAAATCATAAAATATTTAAGTACTTTGGAGGGCCTAAAGAGAGAACCATCTTATTCTTAAGGCTACTAGCTCCTTTTGGGCCTACCAAACTTACAATGGATATTATATTGCATTGATAAATCCAATGTACTGAAAGTATATGAAAATTTCCAAACGTAAGCATTTTGTCCTTAAAAATGAAGATACTTGTTTGATGAGCTTGATCACGTTATATAGCCTTGATTGAGGATGTCATGTTCAGCAACTTGTTGCATCATTGTAGATCCAAAGTTGTTGGACTAAATCTATTTATTAGCTTCAGTCTACAATCCATGTTCCCATGAAGAAAAATGATGCTCAAAGTACATGACATCCAGCTGTATTTCACATATCTAGTACGTTGGACAAAGCCAACTCAGATTGGTGAGAGGGCCAACTATTTAAATTGTAATTACCTTAGAACCACAAACTATTCTTTCATGACTTTGGCTAAGAAATGTCGTTAACTAAATATAATATTGAGTACAAGAATAACTACAGGTATTTGAGAGCATGGATGGTTGAAAGAGACCAGATGAACTAGGGTAAGTTTGTCACTCGAATAATAAAATATTCAATATATTATCTAATTTAAGTAAGTAGCTGTGACACATATTCCACTTCTTTTATGTTCTTTTGTATTTGTTGGATTGTTGTTTTTAACGAAAAAGATTGGTTCAAAAGCAAAAGCAAATGACATTAGTAATCAAGTTGTTTATTTTTCAAAATTGCCAGACAAAAAATGGAAAAACTAATGATTGGGATAAGTCGATGAACTAGGTGTACCTTTTTTACATGATAATAAAGATAAAAAAGAACATAAAGGAGAGAACTAGTAAATATACATAGTCAGATGCATGTTGTTGTAAGCACTATCTTTAATGGGCATTTTTTGATACGTATTGCAAGTGCAAACCTTAAAGTAAATGAGCATTTTGATATGTAATATGGGCATAAACCCACGAATTTTTAATATTTCTATTTTTTCTTTGTTAGCATACATACTAATGTCCCTCTCTCTCTGTTGACCTTTCATTTTTTCTCAACAAAATTGATTTCTCTCTCCTCTCTCATTTGATTGTTCTCTCGTGAGTTTCTATCTTTAACTTTTCTTAAATCAGTCCGATTCTCTCTCTCTCTCTCTCTCTCTCTCTCTCTCTCTCTCTCTCTCTCTCTCTCTCTCTCTCTCTCTCTCTCTCTCTCTCTCTCTCTCTCTCTCTCTCTCTCTCTCTCTCTCTCTCACGTGCGCTTTGCTTATATTTCACATGGCATAGTTGAGAAGCTTGTACCCACATAGAAAATTTCAAATCAATTTCAATGTGGTTGGCTTTTGGAATTTATGTAGAAGATGCACGAATGAATCATCCACAAAACATACAAATCTATCAAGAGCACAAATGCTTGAATACTACATGGATGATCAGCATGCGGATCCTTGTACTGATGGCCTAGTTTCAAAATTAGATGAGGTGCTATTTTTTATGTACAATTGTTCATGTGGAAGTGCCATGTGTTGAAGATCCATGATTATGTTTCAACACAAAACCCATGTGCTTGTCATTTAAATAAAAGGACTTGCAAGTTCTTTGTGACTTGCATGGGTTGAAGCTAATATTGTTATTTTAGTTCCTCCTAAGGTATATGAGGGAAACAAAAATTAAAATGGAATTATAGTATGGGAGACTTTAAGTACATGCCTTTGAGACACTATGATCATATTCAATGGATGACTCATCAGATTTTGCCATTAAAGAGACTGTTTGTCTAATTAGCTTGAATTCATTATCGTTCATGATATGTTCATGGTATCAAAAAATATTTTTTATATAGTAATGTGTGGCAAAATTATTTCTAATATGTGGAAATGCAAGGCAGATTAATTTCTAATATACCAATTTAGAATGACATGTACAATATGTATGTGTGATGTCTCAAGTTTTAGATCTATGGATATCTTGAAATAAAAAATGTCTTAGTGAATGCATATACATTCATGAAGCAAGGTCAAGAAGTAGAACTTCCATGTTTTGTCACAATCAATATTTCAAATTCAAAAGAAAAAAATCATATCACATCAAGCGTTGACCAATATATTTAGTGGGTGTTGCTTTTTGTCATTTTCACCTTACATGGATTTATGATCGAAGCTATCCAAACATGAATAGTGCATGAACCACTCTCATCATGAGTAGCATTCTTCTCCTATTAAGCAAGAGGTATAGGCTTCCTCTAGATTGATCCACAATTATAGGAAAAGTTTGAGGTATCTTTGTATTTATGTTGGCCACAAATTCTATGAAAAAGACCTATTAAAGGTGGTATCTCACCAGATTTTGGATGATTTACAAGAAGAAACATAGGGCAATTTTCTTCTCAAGGAGCAATCTAATTTGCAATGTAGGGCAAGGTTGATAAGAGAACTATTCCACATGTGGTAGGCATAGTAAAGGTCAAGTTGACAAGCAAGTATAGGCAGTCCAAAGTTGGAATTGATAAGCAAAACCCATGAAGGCTAATTAGAGAAAAAAGGGCTAGGGGGCGGAGAGAGAGAGAGAGAGAGAGAGAGAGAGAGAGAGAGAGAGAGAGAGAGAGAGAGAGAGAGAGAGTTAAAATGCCATGAATGCAAGGTTGATAGACACATGTCAACAAGGATTTTAGGCACAAAGAAAGGCTATGGCCAATAAGCAACTTATAAACTAACAAAGCAACCTTATTGTGGGTTTGAAAAATCGGCTGAAAAGTGCCTAACAATTACTAGTCAAAGATGAGGCAATATACACCCAACTAAATGAGAATGGTGAAACTATGGGGTGAGGACAAAGTCCATGGGGTAGTGAAAAAGTGATTGAAGACCTAGAGGTCAACTAATCATGACAAATAAATGGAAAACAAAGCATAACTATTGTTGTAAGCATATGAGTGGGCCATAAATATAATTTATGGGCCATTTCTTTGAAATGACAAGAGGCTTGACAACCTTTGCAAAGGATGAGACTCCAAATTTGACCTCCCACATGGTAAGGCTCATGGGCACCATTTCTCCACTAGTATTTTAAGTTTAATAACAAAGGACTATACCACTAGCTTTAAATAGCTATGTGGCCTTGTTATAAACTATTTTTTGTTTTGTGTAGTCCGGCAAAGTGTTGGTGCCTCTTATATTGTTAAAAATGTCCGCATAGAGTGTGTGAGGAGTCGCTAATATGTGGAATCAATCCCATTAGGTGAATCCAAGAGAATTAGGTGAATTCAAGAGAGGAGATTGTGAGGCTACTCTCTTGTGATGGTGTTCCTTCTCCATCTTTGCAAAGAGTCAAGTGGGTTTGTGTGAGGTGGGGGAGAAGACTGTTACTACAATCGAATTCAAGATGAATTCAAAGAATCAAAAACTAAGGTTGACGGAGCAGCTATCAATCTAGGCCGATTATTGAAAATTTGTGGTGATAATTGAGTGGATTTGGTATGTGAATGTTTTACAAAGAGCTCATAGGCATTTGATGATGCGGTAGATTCTCACACAGTGTTATGCTGTTGAAATTGTCACATTTGAGTGTTATTGGTTCACATTGTTATTGTCCAATGACCTTACATAAACTACTTTATAACCTTGATACTTAGCTTGTTGTGGATTTACTTACACACAGAAAGTGCTTATTGTCACAATTTCATTACCACTCGGACATAATGTGCAACTTTGCAAAGAACCAATAACATTACCATCAAGTACGTCATAGAGTACAGCACATGAGTACAACCACATGCTAGACTAAAGAACATGGTTGTGTTCAATGGCCGAATCTCACACAAAAGTGCACCAAAGAGTTCAAATACATTTTAGGCTCTAAACCAGAAAAATGTGTTGCTTGCACTAACTTCTACCATAAACTTATTGCATAAATTTGTAGGCCATTGGCTACAAATAGCGTATTGCCATGGTTCGGATTATGGATTACCAATTCAAGTGGATGGAGGACGCCGGTTAGCACCAAGCATGGCCAAAGCAGCAGTAACGTTGTTGAGGAATAGCTACAATGGACTTTCTAGCAATTTCCTGCTGGCTGTCGTGCTCAAGATTTTCATTATGCAAACATGCTCACTCTACATGTTCATTTTGCAACTCTCCACGTAATTTGTCATGCCTCTCTCTTGTGGATTCAAATTGAATGAAATGTTCAGTTCGATGTTCACTTTGAGATTCAAACACATTTACCAGGTTTTTTAATAGTCTCACCGTACTCACGTCGCCCTCCTAAGAGGCGTTGAGCTCTCCTCCTTGCCTTGCGCTGCTTGGCCCATCCTTGCAAATGGAGTCCTCGGTGTCTACCCTGGGATTGGCTCATTGTTGTTGATTGGAGGTGCTCCCTTTGTGGACTTTGTAGCAACACCTCCGTTGTCTAGTCCTGCATGGCCAAACAATGATTCTGAAATTGGCAGGAACAAAATTTTAACTACACTAAGTGACATTGCACATTACCATAGACCTAGCACAATTTGAAATAAATGCAAATAGTTCATAATCTGAATACATCACATTCAGGCAAATGATTGCAATGTGATTGGAAATAGATTTAGCTGCCCATTTACTCTAATTCACAAAAGATTTCATAGCAGCAGACAAAGCATTCTGAAAAGTGATATCATTCTTGAAAGAGAGCCGTATCACCTTATCATACTTGTCCTTTTGATCAAGCAAATGTTGAACAAAATTAATGTGATTTTCTAGTCTTTCAGGATCCGTAACCAGATTTTTTTCCGTTGCTCATAAGTGAGTATACGTAGTTGTACAAACAATGGCAAGACCTCTAGAAACATACTAGAAGAAGATGTATGTCTGATCTCAATCGTCAGATTTTTCTCCAACAAGCATAAGAAAAAGATTTGGCATGATTATGTCCGACCATGAGAGAGAGAAATGATAAATTTTACCCACTTTTTCTTTTCATGTCATGAACACATTTTTCATCCTATATTATTGTTCGAAAAATTTTGCAATCAAAATGTTGGTGGCCTACACTTCATAAAGATACATAGAAATATATTCATTCATGTGATGTATGAATGAGCACGTCGCCCAACAAAGCAAAACTATGAGCCTTTACATCCGATTTTGGCACGTACCATTTGAAAAATGGGGACTTGATTATGTTGGTCCTATTCATCCTGCGACAAGAGGTACTCAAGTTAGATATATTATTGTAGCGATAAATTATATGACCAAGTGGCTCGAAGCAAGAGTAGTTTGTGTTGCTGATGCAAAGACTATGAATAAGTTTTTATATGAGAATATCATTGTTAAATTTGGTTGTCTTGTTGAGATCATGAGTGATTGTGGAACACATTTTGTCAATGGAACAATAAAGTGTCCATTGGAGGACTTTTTTGTTATTCATCAATTTAGTACTCTGTATTATCCGAGGGGTAATGGACAAGCTGAATCTTCCAATAAGATTCTTTGCAGTATTATGACAAAGACAATGGAAGCAAGTCATCTTGATTGGGAACATAAACTTCATGCAGCATTATGGGCATTCAAAATAGCTTATAAAGTTGGTACGAATCAGACACCATTTCAATCTTCTATGGTCAAGATGCAGTTATGTCGATCGAATTTAATACCATATTTACGCATAGCAACAACCGAACGGTTAGATGATTCTAGATCCTTACAACTACGTCATGAAGCTTTGCATAAACTTCGTGAGACCAGATTGATGGCAATCCATGCAATAGCAGCAAAGAAAGCTCATCGCAAGGCATGGCATGATCGTCATTTACATAAGAAAGATCTGAAGTAAGGAGATCTATCTTTGATGTACAAGACAAAATTGATCAAAGGAAAATTGAAATTCAAAAGTGAAGGACCATATAGAGCTAAAGATATATTATCTTGCAAAGCAGTGATCTTGGAACACCTGGATGGTAAAAGATTTGATACCCTTGTAAATGGCAGCCGATTATGAAAGTTTTGATAGCAATATCTACCAGTGTGATCGAAGACCTAATCATTTTTACTTTTGTTGTTTTACAATTTTGTTTGATTTTTTTTTAAAAAGACAGTATTTAAAAAATAAAAATAAAAGACAAAAATAAAATTATAAACAAGTCTTTTCTCAATGCTTTGGTGAAGATATCAGCCACACACTCCCTTGATGAGACATGTTTACCTTTGCCATGAATTGTTCTCTCACAAAATGATAAGCCACTTCAATATGCTTGCTCCTTGCATGAAAAATAGGATTGCTTGCCAATCTTTGGTTTGAAAGCTTATCAGAAAAGATGATTGGAATCTCTGAAAAATCGAGAAAGTGAAAATCCATTACCATCCTTTTTGATCCCAAGCATCTCCTTTGTACATGAAGTCAAGGCTTTGTACTCAGCCTCACTAGAAGATAATGAGATTGTTCCTTGTTTCTTCGACATCCATGAGATAGCTCCATCACCTATGAAAATAGCATGTGCACTTATGAATTTCCTATCCATTTGATTTCCAGCAAAGTCCAAATCTGAAAATCCATACAAGTTAGGTGATGATTCTCCATAAACAATGCCAAAGTCTCTAGAACCCGAGATGTACCTCAATACTCTCTTGCCTAGCTTCCAATGCTCCACACTAGGATCATGCATAAATTGACTTAATCTACTAGCACAATAGCTAAGATCATGTCTTTTGATGGTTAGATATATAAGTGAACCAAATAGCTTCCTATAGAGAGTAATGTCCTCGAAGGATCTTTCATTACCTCTTATAGTGAGCTTTACATTTGACTCCATTGGTGTATCACAAGATTTAGCATCTACCATATGAAACTTTTTAGAATAGAATTGGCATACTTCTCTTGACAAATGAAGGTAGATTGAGAAGTCCTAAATACCTCTATTCCCAAGATATGATTTAAAATACCAATATCATGCACATTAAACTCTTTTCTTAGTCCCATCTTGATATCATCAATATCTTGATTGTTGCCTCCACTCAAAATGATATCATCCACATAGACTAGAAGAATGGTAACATCATTTCCAACAAATCTATATTTAAGTGAATGATCATACTCACTCATCTTGAAATTTTTGAGAAAGTAGAAAGATGTTAACCTTAGCATACCAGCTCCTTGGTGCTTACTTAAGTCCATACAAACTCTTTTGTAGAAAACACACATGATTAGGCTTGCCATGTGAAATGAAGCCCTCGGGTTTCTCCATAAACACCTCTTCCTCAAAATCACCATTCAAGAATGCATTTGTGATATTCAATTGCCATAGATCCCATCCAAAAAGTGTAGCAAGTGAAATAATGACTCTAATGCTCACCATCTTTGCCACGAGTGCAAAGGTCTCATCATAATCAATTCCATACTCTTGTGCATATCCTTTTTCACCAACCTTGCTTTGTACTTGTTGATGAATCAATCTTGATTTTTCTTTACTTTGAGGGTCCTCTTTCATCCAATAGCCTTCTTGTCCTTTTGAAGTTCCACCAATCTCCATGTGTCATTCTTCATAAGAGTTTCATTCTCAAGATCCATTGCTTGGATCCACTCGTCTTTTTTTCTTGTTTCATCTACATATGTAGGTTCATTAAAAGAGGTTAGTAAAGCATAGTTTGTACCACCAACAACTTGCTTACCATTCTCATAATATGTGATTCTCAAAGGTTGTTGCCTTTGCCTTGATGTCCTCCACAATAACATATCGCGCAAATTTCGACGTCCGCGTCTGACGTATGCTTGAAAATTTCATAATCCGTCGCAATCCAACACGTCGAATCCGACGTTCCAGTAAAAAATCCGAAAATCAGAGTCCGACGATCAGGAAATATGGGCGGCAACCAATTTTTCAAAGGCAAGTCGGAGTCCGACATGTCAGATTTGCAGACGTGGATATGACCTGTCACAAAATTTAAAAAAAAAAAAAAAGGTAATCCGACGTGAATGTCAGAATCCGACGTGTGTCGGATTTCGACGTCCACATCGGTAAGCCAAAAAGCCTATCCACGACATCTAGCACATTTATTCGGGTCTGAATGGGCACAAACATCGGATTTTGACGTGTTTGGAGGCCGCCGGATTTCGATGTTTGTTTCAATCTTCCAATTCGCGCAATCCAGCGCCTTCTCTTTCACTTTGTCTTTTGCAGATTTGAGCGTCTTTGGAGCGATTGAGGGCGATCAGTGCTTGAGGGCTTGAAGATCAGTGCTTGAAGGTGCTTGAAGATCATTGTTTGAGGTTGCTGCTTGATTTTTGTTTGTTTTGCTTTTTGTTTGTTTGTTTGAGGTTGATGTTTGTTTGTTTGTTTTAAGAGGAGATAGAGAGTGTGAAAGATAAAAAGAGATGGAGAGAGAGAGAGAGAGAAGTGTGTGTGTGTGTGTGTGTGTGTGTGTGTGTGTGTTTTTAGATTTTGCATTGATTTAAAATGGTTTTGAATGGTCTTGTAATAGATTATTAGTATTATTTAGGATAGTAGATTTAGGATTATTAGATTTGTAATTTGTGAGAGAGAAAGGAGGAGAAGAGTGAAGTGTACATGTATAGTTGAAGATATTGAAAGATTTTGGAGTCTTTTTAAGAAAGATAAAGTTTTGAGAGAGAGAGAGAGAGAGAGAGAGAGAGAGAGAGAGAGAGAGAGAGAGAGAGAGAGAGAGAGAGAGAGAGAGAGAGAGAGAATGTGTGTGTGTGTGTGTGTGTGTTTTGTATTATGCATTAGTTTAGGGTATTTAAGAGTGATAGATAAATAAATAGTGTTTGATATAAAATTATAAATATTGTTATTAATATATTGTTAGAATTATTTAAGATAGTGTATGTGTGTTTGAGAGGATGTGTATGTGTTTTGAAATTTGCATTGATCTACAATTTAAGTTAATAGACAAATAGATATAGATAGTGTTGGGTAGTAATAGATTCTTAAATTTATAATGTGTGTGAGAGAGAGAGAAAAAAAAAAAAAAAGAGAAAAAAAAGATGTGTGTGTGTGTTTAGCATTTTACATTAATTTAAGATTTAAGATTTGAGAGAGAGAAAGAGAGAGGGGGAGGGGGAGATAGGAAGCGTGTATATGTTGTGTTTTGCATAATTTAAGATGAGAGAGAGAGAGAGAGAGAGAGAGAGAGAGAGAGAGAGAGAGAGAGAATGTGTGTGTGTGTGTGTGTGTGTGTGTGTGTGTTTTGTATTATGCATTAGTTTAGGGTATTTAAGAGTGATAGATAAATAAATAGTGTTTGATAGAATTTATATTGGATTTTGAGAGAGAGAGAGAGAGAGAGAGAGAGAGAGAGAGAGAGAGAGAGAGAGAGAGAGAGAGAGAGAGAGAGAGAGAGAGAAAGTGTGTATGTGTGTGTGTGTTTTGATTAAGATTTATAGTAGTAGATGACTAGATAGTGTTTGATGGTAATTGTATGTTTGAATTTGCTTATAATAATGGTTCAATTATGTAATATAGTGTTATTTTTTAATTGCTTGTGCATGTGACAAAAATATTCAAAAAAAAGAGAGCAAGCGTTTAAAGAGCGAGCAATTGCACGTTTGCACTTAAGCTTCGAGTGAAGCTTCGAGTGAGTTTACCTGGGAGTTTGTGTTGTTTCAATTTGTTTTATTATTAGAATACGTTATCTAACATAGTAAGAAATTAAATGTAATTCATAATTTTCATTTTGTTCAAAGCAATATCGTATTTTATCGCATACACTAGCAATTAATTAATATGCAAAGGTGAAATGTAGATAATTAAAATCCCCAATCCTAGGAAGGCGTGTAGCCCTTACTTTTCTTTTGTTAAAGACGAGGTTTTTATCTTTCCAACTTGCATGGAAAAACCTACACGTCGCAGGGAGGGAATATGTGGTGACATTCTGAAATAGGACATAACCGCAAGGTTCGGGTATTATAATTATCACATTCAATTCTATCGATAAAAATATACATAAAAAATATTGCGATGAATATAAAATTTTTAGGTATAATAGTAAATTTCCGATCGTGTCTCTTTCATGATGTGAGTTACCCTCATATTCAATCTCCTCTTCTTCTAATTCTATCTCATCCAAACGTGGGGGCCTCAAATCACCCCCAATTTGGTCTTGTACGATCGTAGGAATCTCATCATTTTCATTTGTACTTTCTTCTCCCATCATTTCGACATCATTTCGAGTTTGGATGAGTGGTTCAGGTTCTTTCAAAATGTCGCCAAAATTGGGTGGTGGTTCGTCATGTGTATCCAATTCAACAATATCTTTTCCTTCAAACACTCATCGTTTTCTTGCATTAAGTTGGATCACATACCACCATCTTGGGTCTATTCGATCTGGATGGAATATAATCTGCCAAAGAATTAAAAAAAATTAAGTTAGTTTTATAAGATTGATACATAAATAATTGGATTGCGAATATTAATGACATTGAAATTTTAGAGTCTCACTTGTTCTCAATGTCGTGTCAATACTAAAGTGTCATGAGAGTCCATCAATATACATTTTGTTGAGTCGATTTGAAAAAACTTTGAGTTATCATTTCCAATCGTGGCGATGCTTTCACGATAGATGACCTTAAACCATTTTACATCAAAAATAAAGTATTTGTCGTTAGTCTCGTAATCGACTTCATAAATATGTTGCAATGTGCTGACATAGTCTAGGTCACCCGAAATGACATTAGGG
This sequence comes from Diphasiastrum complanatum, assembly GCA_029204225.1. Lineage (NCBI taxonomy): Eukaryota > Viridiplantae > Streptophyta > Lycopodiopsida > Lycopodiales > Lycopodiaceae > Diphasiastrum > Diphasiastrum complanatum. The sequence goes on along the minus strand of MU832092.1, from coordinate 46,379 downwards.
TCCCTCGCACTAGAACGACTCTCTTGTTGAAAGTTGGCCTTATACCTCAATCATATGTATGTTGCTTGTTGTCAACTCTCTCAAGATGGTAATGGTGTCCATATGCCCACATGGCAGAGTTAGAAATCAGAGTTAATCTGATATACATTTTATGTAAGCTCTAAATGTGATGATGTAATTATTGTACAATTTATTTGGTTTACTATATATGGTTGTGATCGGGACGTGACCTGTTAGGATATATTTATCGGGGACTGATCCAGTAGACGGCTACTTGGGTTAGCCGGGTAGCCACACGTAGGAAGAAGTTAGCCTGTATAGTGATTTTGAGTTCATTATGCTATACTCAGGGGCATGTCCTGGGTTTGTCAGTATATGTGGCCATATTGGGCCTAACTCTAGTTTGGCAGGTGGTAGGCCAGTTTAGTGACACCTGTTGAGCCCATGCAGTTTGGGGCTTTGCTATATGTACAGTGTTTCTTCATAATAGACTTAACTTTTGTTGTGCCATCTTTGAGAGCTTGTGAGGAGTGGCTATGGTGATTGTGTGATGCGATTTGCATACTGCACTAGATCCTAACAGAATTTTAACTTGGTATCAGAGCGTCAAGGTGATGCAGGTATGCACGATTCGGGCAGGAGTGAACGGTTTAGGAGACGGCGGAAATAATAAGTTATACGCAGCACTTGGGGAGTGGAGTTGTTGGAGGAACTCATCCCGTCAGGCTTTGTGGGTGTCAGCTGGACCTTTTGATGGGCCCATTATTTGACTAAGAGGTGATGAAAAAAGGGGAGATGGAAGAATTGGGTAAGTTGGAATGAATGTTTCAGAGAAATTAAATGCGGAGTAGGAGGAAGGGTTAAAGGTGGGAGGGGGTTGGAGAAAGCTCATGGAAGCAGCACTGGCTCTCTGGCCACCCAATCCTAAGCTACCGTCTGATCGGTGGGTTTGTCCGTCCTGATTCCTTGGTCCATCATTCCCATCATCGTCCCGTGGCTTCGTTACATGAGCACCTGCTTGGGCCTTGCACGTCGTGTCCCATAATTGGTTTACCTTGTCCAAGACTTGCTGTAGGGCCTTCGTTGTTTCTTCCAACTACTTCTGGGACTCCAGGATGATCTTCTCTTGTTTCGCCACAATGTTTTCAAAATTCTTTTTATCGGCCTCTCGCTCTTGGATCAGCCTTATGTATTTCTCCATCCGGATGGCTGAGGCCTGTGGGGCCCGGATTTGAATGTCCTCGGGCTTGACTGGCGGAGCATTAACTATCATTGCACCTGACGATCCGTCTCGTACGTGGTCGATTTGGACCATCTGGTGCTTCAGTTGCTGCTGGACCTCTTCCAAGGTGGTTTTCTGCCCTGCCATCACGGATCTGCTTTCTACTGTTTCTTTTTTCTTTTCTTTGGCCATCCTTTGATATCGCGCAATCTCTTGGTCTTGATGTTGGACCTTGCTCTCTAGAACTTGATGTTGGCTCACCAACCAATGCATGTGGTAGCTCATTTCGGATAGGCCAATAATTGCGCGTTTGGCTGTTTCAGTGAGCTTTTCAGGGTTAGAGAGGGTTGGGTACTGATCTGGGGTGTGGGATGGTGAGGCTAAACCAAAAAATAGGCGTGGTGTTAGAGCTGAAGATGGAGGTGGAGGTAGAGGTGGAGGTGGAGGTGTCTGACTTCTTCCTGGCTGCATCTCCTTTTCTGGTTCGTCCTCGCTTATCTCCATCAGGTCCGCAACATCAAAATATTGAGATGTGTCCAATATGTGAACTTGATGGGCCTGTGATTGTTGATCTTGTGACTGTTGGGCTGCTCCCGTGTCTTGGGGACTGGATATTCCCACTCCTCCCCCACCCCAAAACTTGTGCCAGTGGTGATGTTGGTGGGGTTGGCATTGTAATCAGTGTGGGTGGGGTGGTGGCCTCATCTGGTTGACTTGGGACTTGAGGTACTGTCGTGTTAGGTGCCAGTGTAGATGTAGTTGCTCCATCACCCCCGTCGATGACATGTGAGGGTGACGAGTGTTGTTGTGATGTTGTGGACAAGCTGTCACCATCTGATGTGGAACCATGTGAAACTGATCCCACCAGTGATTTGCTCCCAGCTTGAAGCTTCGCTTGTCTTCGTTGTTGCCGTGTACCTGGCAACTAAGCCCTTGAGGTATCTGCATGTTGAGCTCCGGAGGTTGCAGCTGCTTGTGGATTCTGGGGTGGGCTTCTTGGCTTGTGTACCAGAGGGATGATACTGGTGTTGACTCGTTTGGCCTGAGACCTCGATGGTGAAGTTGTCCTTGTACGCTTGGGCTTCTTGTGTTCAATGGAAATGTCCCATGCCTTGTCCGCAAGCTGTAGTTGTTGTTGGAGCTTTGGCCCATTTTGTACTTGATGCAGAGTGATATCTGTCAACAGATATCCTAATATCGTGATAGGCTGCTTGTGCTTAATGCACTCATGAAGATAATTCGAAGCAAACTGTGCCCAATCATAGAGGTTCTAGGCATGCAGTCGTGAATCTGTCATCATGTGAAACAGAGACATGAGTACCCTCAACACTTTCATTCGAGGCTTCTGTGTGCATCTGGTGAGATATGCACATGCTGCTTGAAGTTGTTTGTCGTTGATGGCTTCCAGCCTGTACCCATCCTTGTTCTTCCACTTGGTCATAGAGGGATCAATATATTTGAAATATGCCGTTTGCTCTATCTTCTGGAGTGTCCTTATGACAGTGTTTGGCCCTCGTGGGAAGTCAGCTACCGCAAAGGATACATTATAGACATAATTCCTGATAGGGGGAACTATGATCTAACATGATCTTGCTATGGGATGATAATTGGCATATGCCATGTGTACAAGATAGGGGCTTTGATAACCTATCAAGACAGGGATCTGAAATTCGATTTCCTTGAAGAAGGACTCCGCCTGCTGGTACCAGGTCTGCATCTCTGTAAGGTCAAGCTTGCATAGTTGGATGTCAAGCTTGCTTGCTTCGGGATTATCTGAATTGGAATTGGGGTTGGACGACATGGTTGAAAAATGGAAGAAGGAGGGTTCTGAAAAAATTGCTTCGGTTGAGAGTTGAGACAATGGAAGGCGCGTCGGTTGAGATGTGAAGGGTTGGGCTCCAGTTGAAATCTGATAGAGTGGCTTCGGTTGAGATCTGAAGGGTTGAGTTCCTATTGAGATCTGATGGAGTGGCTTTGATTGAGATGTGAAGGGTTGGGCTCCGGTTGAAAGTCAATGGAGTGGCTTCGGTTGAGATCTGAAGGGTTGGGCTCCGGTTGAGATCTGATGGAGTGGCTTCGGTTGAGATGTGAAGGGTTGGGGTCTGGTTGAGATCTGCTAGAGTGGATTCAGTTGAGATGTGAAGGGTTGGACTCCGGTTGAGATTTGATGGAGTGGCTTCGATTGAGATGGGAAAGGAGGACTTTGGTCGAGTGTTGAAGGAGGGGGCTCCGGTTGAGATGGGAAGTGGCGGTGCAGAATGGTTCGGAAAGTGTGGGGGAAGGGATGTATGAACGGGTTTGGAAAGGGAGTTATGTGGAAGATGGCTGTGGTGCACCTATATTCATCAGATTCATAGGAATCTGAGGAATTTCAGGAATCGCTTCTAGTTTTTGCTGTTCATCAGGAATAGGAGGCAGCTGAAAACTACGATGGATATAACGTTGAAGTCCGGTGAAGAATTTGATAGCACTACGGAATGGCATTGTGAGTTGAGCTTGCAGGAGGTCAGAAAATACTTCAAGTCCCTGGAGGGATTGCTCCTTTTTGGGAATATTAGTTGATAACGAACTGTTCGTATGTTTTTCCTCTGGCAAAAAATCATCTTGAAATTCATTTTATTGGCTTTGTTCCTCTTTTGGGTCTGGTAATCTTTTGGTACTGTGGAGGCCGTCAAATGGCTTCCATGTGGGTCAACTAATTGTCCATGGTTTTGCTGCTGTTCTTGTTGTTGGCGTTGTGCTGTAGTAAGAACTCTAACAGGTTCATATGTGATATGACGTGTTGGAAGGATCCTGTTAGGTTGTTTAGGACAGTCTTTGAAGCTGTGTTTGCAAACACAGTCGGGACATTCTACATGGTATTGGTTTTTAACTTTATAGTCAGCCATGAAATGTCCTGTTTCGCCACAGATAAAGCAGCGATTGCTCATGGGTCCAGTGGCGATAGCATTACCATCTTGGATGGCTAGCTGAGTTGGGTTTTCTTGTGGTGTGGAATACTCAGCTTGTTTGCATGAGCATGAGTTGTCGGTTTGACACTGGTGATGGCTAGATGATGGAATTGATGTATCAGGATGATATGATTGATCGTAGGAGTTTTCTACTAGGTGTGTGTGTGCAGACTCTCGAGGATGTCTATTTTTTTGTGCTCCTAGATCCTGTTGTCCTCGTGGTGGTGGTCCTAAGAGTGCCAGCTGTTGTTGAGGTTGATGTTTAGGTTGTCTAGGAAACTCTTGTATATGGATCTGGTTGTTTCGTGGTAAATAGGACGTGTGTAACAAATGGTTGTCGAGGAGGTTGATAATGTCCTCCTGACTGGTTGTGAGGCTGATTCCTCGGGTTATAATAGCAATAAAGGGAGGTATGCCCCATAAAGTCACAGATTTCACATTTGATCAAGGAGGTATCTGGGACCGGTTGGTATGAAGGGCACTCATTGCCAATGTGTGTATCTTGGCAGTGAGGGCACCACGTGTTCTCTCGTCTATGATGGATTTGGCCAGTGGGTAACTAACCTGACATGGAACTTTGGATAGACTTAAGAGTGTTTTGAAACTCTTTTGTGAGTTTCTCCATCTGTTGTTGGTGTCATTGATTAAGCAACTCCATCTGTGTTTTCCATAACTGTTCTCGTGTGTCATCGTTTGGTCGAGCTTCTTGGACAACACGATGTGCTCTCCGTTTTCGTGGTTCCTCAACATCTGAGCCCTCGTCTTCTTCTCGAATGGCATCAGACATGGCTTGTTTCAATGATGTATATTCATCATTGGAACGAAGTTCACATATGATCCATCGAGAAAGTCCAACGAGGAACCAAATGATGAACATGGACTTGGTAGGTTGCTCTTGCACCTGACTTTTTAATCGTTTAAATCGTTCGATACAGTCACATACTTTTTCGTCTTTTGTCATTTTGATATTACTTACTTTGACAAAAGGACTTTCTATCAAACGAAAAGGCTTGAACCGTTTCATAAATGCCTCTTTCAAGAGTAACCAGTCATGTTTATCTTCACGATCAAGGTTAAGAAACCACTCTCATGCGCGATCGATCATGGTCATCGAGAAGAGCTGTACCATGGCTTCTGGTGCTGTCTCGCCGTAGATGTCACATGCGTTCTCAAAGACTTGGAGAAAGCTCTTGCATGGGATGATTCGGCAGCATGGAATTGTGGTCGTTCGTATGGAGATTCATAACGCGTAGGTTCCCATCTGTCGAATGGGTTTGTGGATGGCTCTTGGACTTGGGATTTCATCTTGGAATACCTGTTAAATCAAGCCTGTTTGGTAGATGGGGAGACCATCTCTGGTGGATAGTCCTCTGTAGTATTTGGATCGTTAGGGCGATCCATGACAGCTCGTAGAGTGTCATAGGATTGTGGAAATAGATTGGTGCACTCTGGTACAGTGGATACGATTGTCGAAATGCGGTTGTTGTGGTCTGTTACCGGTTAATTTTGGTTTGGGATGGGCGATGGAGGTCGTTGAAGCCGTAAATCGTAATATTGCGGTCTTCTGCGATTTGTGACGGTCAAGGACAGATGTTCAGTGGTCGGAACTTGAGTGAGGCTCCGGCTCCTGTTGAAATTTGACAGGGGTCCGGCTCTGGTTGAGATTGGAAGTAGGCCATCAGTTGAGAGGTGACTGTGGCCTCCGGTTGAGATTCAAGAGTAGTGTTCCGGTTGAGATTTGAGAAGAGTGCTTCGGTTGAGATCTGAGTAGAGTGCTTATGTCGAGATATGAGGAGAGTTCTTCGGTTGAGATCTGAGAGAAATGCTTCGGTCGAGAGCTGACAGAAGTGCTTCGGTCGAGATCTGAATAGAGTGCTTCGGTTGAGACTGGACTGAATACTCCGGTTGAGATGTGAGCGAAATGCTCCGGTTGAGATGTGATGGTAGTGCTCCGGTCGAGTTTTTTACTGAGCACTCCGGTTGAAATTTGGTTTAAAAGGTCTGGTTGAGTTGTGATGGCAGTGCTCCGATCGAGTGTTTTACTGAGCACTCCAGTTGAAATTTGGACTGAAGGGTCCGATTGATATGTGTCGGTTTCCTTCGGTCGAGATGTCAAAGAGATGTTCACTCTAAATATTGAGTTATGACTCCGTTCGAGTTTTGAACGATTAGCGGTGGTTGAGGTATAACTCTGGACATGTTAGGATCGTGAAGTTGTGGTTCAGTCGAGAGGTATGAGGTAGTGATCTGGTCCAAACTTGAGTTGTGGAGCTCGTTGTGGTGAGGATCGTGAGACTCTAGTTGAGAAATGAGCAGGACATCGGTCCAGACCGAAGTGATGAGCTTGGCAATGAATGTGTAGGAGCTCTCATACGATGGTGTTGCAACACAGGAGATTGAGATATGGCTTGGTTGAGCATGTGTGTAGCTGTGGAACGGCGCCAAATGTTCACATCTTCACTGAATCTGTGAACACGTTTTTTTCTCTTTTTGTTGCTTATCTCTCTTGGATTACCTCTGTTGTAATGGTTCTTTGTGATTATTCTTCTTATTAGAACGTTTACAGAGCAGAAGCAATATTCAAGGATGCATTACGTATTTCCCAGCCTGTCAGTGGGTAACTCAAATTTGATACTCAGCTACATGCATACACTAGCCATGCAACCATCTACAGCTCAAGCAGATCATCATTCAGCACAGAGCAATCCTACTACCAACTACTGAATCAAAAAACAATCAAGAACTAGATTAGCTACTGAAACTAAAACCAGATTCAAGAAACAAGAAACAAGATTCCTAACAAGATTTAACAATCTAGAAATCAAGAAACACACATTATTTGATGCCTAAATTATCCAAGAACATCAAGAACTAGAATGTCAAGACTATGCAAGATTTACACCACATTTCTAGCCTCTATAGTTTACTTGGATGCTGATTTCTACAAGATTCCACAAGCAAGAATTGAAGCTAATCCACAACTAAGCAAGAACAAGAAACAAGAATCTAGTTAGTCCACAAGTAAGGAATCAAGCATGCTCATAGAAATATCACTCAAGATCATTGCCATGAACAAGGAGCTTAGTGATCTTCAAGAACTCGTGGAGGATCCTCTTTATTAGCTCATGAGAACTTGAAAATACAATCAAAAGCTCCCTCACAAGAGAGGGGGGCCCTTAAATATGCAAGAAGGCTGCCCATGTGGAGCCCATGTGGCAATTCCACTAAATTAGAAATTACATGTGGAATTTGTCCTTCCACTAGAGGTCACCATCAAAAGGTGGCTCACTCTTACTATTTTAAGGCGGGTCTACATTTATTACAACTATTCAAGGAAATGTTACTAGATCCTACATGGTCATTCCTTCTTTGGAATACACCATGTAGGCTCACATAGTTAATCACTATCTTCCTGGCTAGTATTTCCTCGTCTCTCATGCTCGGCTCTCAGCTTCTTCTGCTCTCTTCCTTCTGAGACCTCCTCGGTCATGGGTGAGAGATAACTTATGTCTTCAACTTGGCTCGGCACTAGAGAATCGGCTAACACTCATCAAATCTAAACTTGACATGTGTAAGCAACCTAACTAGCTTGAGTTACATCATAATTGAATTTTGGCCTAATCAAGACAAAACATGTGTACTTGACCATTTGACCTCTAAAGCCAAAATTGGCCCTATCACCTAGTGACACCAAGATGCTTGACTAGAAATCTTTATGATACCTCTAAAGTCAACATTATAATCTATTTCTAATTATTTTACACATGTGAGAGCATGTTCCACACATGTGAAATGTACTCACAAACATAAAATCATAAAATAACCAAGATAGATTTTGACAATTTTTCACACTCCTCAAAAACTAGCTTGGTAAGATCAAGGAGTTTGTGAAACTTTTTGAGTGGATCCTTTGGTATGCATATGAAGTAAAAAACCAGCAAAAGGATCCATCATAGTAGCACCCTCACCATATCCGCCAACACCTTTGAAGAGCATTCCACCACCACTATATCCATGTGCTTCCTCCATGCTTGATGATGGCATATTGAGGCCAACTTTGTTTTTAGACTTAGAGATTGACTTTTCAAAGCTCATTAGTTAAATGTCATCTAAATAAATACTTTTTGAAAGTGTGGGAAAGTTAGAAGGCGAGTTTGAGTAGATTCAAACTTGAATGTTGGGTACTTTGAATCTAGACCCAAAAATAGTAGGGTTAGCATTTTGGAGGGAAGTCAATTGACCAAATAGGGTTTGGACCTACTATAAAAGGATGTAACTCGTGGAGAGAGTGATCTTCTCTCTTCTCTATCTCATTCTAATTTTGATTGGATCTCTAGATAGTGAGATTGCTGGACTTCATTTGAGTGTTTTTCAATCTTAGGAAGTGGCAAAAGTCATTAGATTAAGGATAGATCATAGGTTGATCAAGATTCCATGATTCTATGTGTTGATTTGCTTGGTATAAGGAATAGAATTTTTAAAATAGTTTCAAATCTTGGTGATTTCTTTTGAAAGCATTTGTTGTTTTTCAAAGGAGTGCTTTGTGCATTGAAACAGGTTGAAAAAGAAGATCAGGCCATTGCTAAATGGCAACCTCAATTGGAGTCATGTTGGAAGCCAATGATAGGCTTACCTCAAGTAGCTATTCATTGTGGAAAGTGAGGATGGAGTCACTTCTTGAGATGAATGATGTTTAGGATATTGTTGTAGGTTTGGAGGAGAGACCAACAACACAACAAGATCAAGTGAGGTATGACAAGAGGGCCAAGAAGGCTCTACAAATGATAAAGATGAATGTTACTAATGAGCTTCTCAAGGAAGTTGGTAAGTGCACATCATCTTTGGAAGCTTGGGATTCATTAAAGAAGCTTTATGAATCCAAGTCTACTTCTAAAGTGTTGACTCTAAGAAGGCAAATCTTTTCTTGTTTGCAAAAGAATGAAGAAAGTCCAAGTACTTTGTTTACGGATTCTCCTCAGCCTCAGATGCTCTACCATGCAGCCTAGCTTATGAGCCTAAGAATATAAATACTAACTTCATTTTCCTTTTCAGACACACACAGATCTGACGGATCTGAACTTGCACACAGATTCAGATTTGCATATCTACAGGCACGAATGTTGTAGTATAATCATTCAGCCTGTCAGAGGATCACTGCAGGATCTCAACACTTTGTTGTTTATGAATAAGCACTTGCCAATGGAACAATTAACTCCATTACGAAGCAAGCCATGGTGAACAAAGTCAGATTTGCAATGCAACACAAATGCTCAATTTTCAAGATCCTAAGGCTGTAACCAGATTTAAGGAAGCTAATCTACTTGGAAAACTAGAACTACTCTAAATATGATTGAAAAGCATAGACAAGAAACAAGAAACCAAACTAAATAGCATTTTAGAAGTCTTTAGAATAAAAAAACTAACCAGTCTTTTGATTCTTGGACATCCCAAGAACATCAAGAACTAGAATGTTAGAGGATATGCGAGATTTATGCCACATTTCTAGCCTATTTAGTTTACTTGAATGCTGATTCCTACATTAATTTACAACAAGAAATGAAAACTAATCCACTCTAAATCCACAACCACACACAATATGAATGGAAGGGCATGATCATAGGGGCATCATCAAGAAAACCATCATGATCAAGGAGATCAATGGGTGCATCTAACTCATGGAGGCTCTTCTCATTTCAGCATGGAGTTGATACAATACACAAAAAGCGTCTCTTAAATAAGCAAAAGAGCTCCTTAGGTGGCATCCTAGTGGAATTTCCACATTTCACAAACTACAAGCGGAATAATGCTCTCCACTAGAGGTCGCCATCAAAAGGTGGTTCACTGTACTTTCTTTAAGAGGGGTCTACTTGCATTTATTACATTTGCCTAGAAATACTAGTTCCTACATGGTCATTCCATCTTTCGGGATTCACCATGAGGCTTACAAAGTTCTTGCTTGTCATTACTACTAGTACTTCTCAACTCTCATACTCGGCTCTCAGTCTTCGTTTGTCTCGTCTTCTCAGAGACCTCCTCGGTCTAAGGTGAGAGGTGCTCTTGATTTGCTCTGTCCGAGTATCTTGAGAATTCGTTAGAATCAGCCAACATCATCCCCCCCCCCCCCCTAATGTGTTGCAGGACCCACTGCAACTCATATTGGACGATGTCGTTCCGCTTCCGCATTGGCATCGTCGATCCTCACTTGGAAAAACGTAGATCCTCGTTCTCTTACATAAAACCAAGTGCTTATTTTTTCCAGTCTTTATCACAAAAATCGTTTTAACAAATTGCCGCAATTGGATCAGAATGTCTTATTGCTATAGGTGGTTGACATTCTCAAAATTGGAAAGCTCCCAACAGCTTCATAATTTGCATGCTCAAATGCTTTCCATGCGTCTCTTTGTTTGTCACTTGTATCTGCCATTGACGGTTTCATCTTTGGTTTCTTGGCAGATTCTAACTTCTGAGAGGTCTGTATTCTCCATTTTGCTTCTAGGCATTTTTGTAGTTCTTTTCTCAGTTGAAGTTCCAGTCTCGAGAAAAAGCTTTGATCTACAGGTTACACAAACTTCGATTATCAATCTCAAGGGGATGGACTCATCAACAGGAATTTGGTGGTAGGAACAGATTTGGTAACGGTGAGGAAACATGATGAACGCTTGGTGGCAGGGTGAAGGAACTGATAGTTCTATAGTTACAGCCTTGGACCCTTGCAATGTCGAGCTTTGACCACCACTTGTTGGGTGAGGAGCTCACTTTATTTGCAGGTTCACAGTTGTCTTCATATTTTTTTTTTCTACAGCCTTTTCTTTTGATCCATTACTTATGAATATCTTTGGGCTTCATACAAGGGGATTCAGCTATCATTGCTCCAGAGAGTTTCTTTTGATCAAGGTTGATCTTACTCATGTATTGCTTAAGTTCTGTCCTTTCATCCTCAGCTTCTTTTCTTAATTTCTGATGTCTTCTAGCTGCTTCGCCTGCTTTTGTAGGTCTTCTTCTGGTTGATCATCCATTGTAGGTGGCAGTTAGTCTCTGCAAGACACTTGCAATGTTTTATCAGCTGCTTCGGTAAGACTATAAAAAACTGGAAATTTCTCAGAAGAACAGTAAATTGATGATAAACAAACAGATGGAAGGAAGGGTGGAGGTGGTGACATCGGTAGATGGTGTGAACTATAGGCATGAGAATGGGCACAAAAGTATGGCAAGAGGTCGGTTGAAGAAGGAGACTAATTTTCCAATGCTTGTGTTTTTTTTTTTTGAAAGATCTTCGTCGTGACTGGGATACTTCTTCTGATCGAGTCGCTTTGGATTGCCCATCTGTCTTCTTAGCCTTGTCGATGTCGACTTTGGGTTTGTGACCTTGGTTGTCGATCTTGCTGGTGTTGTTGCTGGCAGTGTAACTACTCTAGTGGATCTAAGCAGATCCACTCTCTTTCCGCCCCCAAAATATGTTGGTGGAGATGTTGTTGCTGGTAACTGTTCATGTTCAAGATTGGATTGGCGTGTGGAACACATAGTTGAAACATGCTGAACATGGGATTGTACTAAAAATTGAACAAATTTTAACTAGATTTGTTTCGATCTTGTTGTAGTTGACTCGAAGATGAATATGGCAATGAGATGTAGGAATCAACTCGAACGTGATATGTAGTTCTCATATTTCTCAAAAATCCTAAACTGCTATACAAGGAGATATGAAGATAGATAGATGAATGAAAATGTGTTTTGGAGATGCTCTACAAAAAGTGAAAAGAGATCACTACTCCATAAAATAACATGATATGTTCTCCATGCAGGGCACAAGAGACCTAGCAATGGAGATCTCTATGGCTCACATTCACAAGGAAGCTCCATATGAAGTAGTCGGCATTAAGAATGACACTTGATTGTAAATGAAGCCCTTGCTAAGTATTATTTAAACTACATTGGGCCCTTATTGGCCTATTATCCTTATTAATCACTTTGGAAGGCCTAAAGAGAGAACCACCTTGTTCTTAAGGCTAGTAGATCCTTTTGGGCCTACTAAGCTTACACTGGATATGATCTTGCATGTATAAGCATGGATGTAGTAAAAGTACATGACACTCCCCCTACTTAAACATTTTTGTCCTAATAAATGAAGACGCTTGTCTGATCAACTTAATCATCTTAGTAAGTAGTTACGATGGAGGATGTGTCGTCCAAAATTGTTGCATTGTCACAGATCCAAAGCTGCCGAATTGAATCCATTTTATTAGTTTCAGACTACAATCGTTGGATGAGTGTTTGACCAACTTGATGAAGAAAATTACAATTCTTCCATGAGCAATGGTAGTCATGAGTTGTTGTTCGAATAAAAATGCTCCATATGAAGTAGTCGGCATTAAGAATGACACTTGGTTGTACAATGAAGCATTTTTCTGGTCATACTGTTGACCAAAATATATTTCTTCAAATTTGGACCTACAAGAGAACATATATGGATTCCAAGGTCAAACCATGGAAATAACAATTCTACATTCTGATTCTCCCATTGTAGAAAACCATTGTTGACATTACTCAATCGAATATTTATCTTGTTAAAACCCACCGAGCAATGCAAACTTCTCCAAAGAAGCTGATACAAATTGCTAGCATATCTAAAAATCAGTTCCCAATAGAGTGTTGATTGATTGAGAGAACATTCCCAATCATTATTCACGTCCATATTTTTCAAATATACATGCGAATTAGATGTTGGCAATTGAGTTCTAGAGAATCCATAGAAATAATATTCTCCAACAAAAGCCACTTTAAACTCTTGTAAAATGGATCCATGAGGCGTTGAACAATAATCCAAAGTATTGATAGAAGTAGGATTTCCATGGATTAATGAAATTTCTTCATTTCTACTAGTATCCATGTTGAATACCTCATACTTCATTAGATCATTGTCAAAAATAAAAATATTCTCGAAAGCCTCCAAATCGAATTGAATTGGTTTGCAAATCGGATCCTTTAAATAGCTACTCAATTCCAAGCCATGAAGTATTAGTGCCATATAGTCCTCATTTTGAAAGTTTGGTGAATGCCTTGATTGAGTTTCTTTGAGCATAGAAATACTCCCAATTTGACGGCCCATAGTCACTTGTTCATTGATCAGATTAAGACATTGATGTAGGTCATGTTCTTGACTTTGATGGTTGAAGTGAGACTCAAAAGGATGTTCAATAAGAAGTTGGACCTTGTCTGGAACGTTAGATTGCTCCAATTGGCAATTGACTGCATTTGAAATTTGCACTTCCAACATACCAACATGTGCTTTGGCAACATCATTTTCTTGATCAAATTCTGCATCCAGAAATAAACCTTGATCCTCATTGTCTTGGTTAAGACTTTCACTATTTGTGAATGCTCTTTGATCTGAGTCTAGATTTTCTCTATCTGTCCTTGCATCCTGATCTGAATCCAGACTTTGGCCTGCATCTTGATTTTCACCATCTATCATCACATCTTGATCCGACTCTTGAACTGGACTTTCGTTGTATGCAACTGTATTGGGATCTAGGACTTGACTTTTGTCTATGCTTTGCTCATCTGACTCATTGTCATTGCTTCGCTTATCCACTTCGTCGTTGTTACTTTGCTCATTAGACTCATTACTAGGATCATCTTCATCTTCACTTCCCTTTCATGCACATGCAGTTGTACATATGTTGGAATTTTTTATTGTACTCACCAACTGTAGTTATGTGGTTCAAAGAACACCATTGGATGAAGTCGGATTGATTGAAGATCTGTCTACAAACTATTTTAAAATTTAACCAATTCTCAAGAAGAAACTTGTGAATGATGTTCCACCATGACTGAACACATCCTTGGAAACCCGATGAAACATAGAATACCATACTACTGTCACCAATATCTCCACTATAGTAGAAGTAATAATCCTAATCTTCTAGCCAATTGTCTACCTTAATGGAGTGAATGCTTCCATCAAAGGTAGGACTAATGTATTTCGACAGTCATTGGTTGTAACAATAAGGATTCCAGTGAGCAGTGACTTTCCACCATTCATTGATATGGTGTGTAGATAAATGCTCTAGAGTAAGTGCACGCATAACTCCATAAAGCTAGCAACATGAAGGGATTTGGATGAAGTCGATGACGTGGAAGTCAAAGACTTCAATGTTGAGGCTGGCTCAAAATCATTTGTCAAGAAAAGTCGATGTCGGTCATGTCGATGTAGACTATCACGGCTTTCCTTGTATTTCTGCAGACTGTAAGAATATTTTCAACAACAAAAACTGAATGGATCTAGATTAGTAGAGAGAGAGAGATAGGGATGGAGAGGATAGAAATCCAACACCTCCCGTTAATCTAGATCCTTGAATGCCTCGATTTCTAAATTCAAGATAGCACAAAAATTCTTGTGTGCTTTCTGATTCAATCCCTTTGTAAATATGTCAGCTGCCATGTACTAAGTTTTGCAAAATTTTAGGCTCACCTCCTTGTTGAGTATCATGGTGTTTGTATAGTGAAATCTGATCTCAATGTGCTTGCTTTTAGAGTGAAATCTAGGATTAATAAACAATGCAATTGCACTCTGATTGTCGCACTGGATCATTGTTGGAGCAGATTGTCAGAGACCAATATCAGACAATAAATTCCTCAACCAGATTGCCTCTTTGGTAGCTTGAGAGGCTGCAATGTACTCTGACTCTATCAAAGACATTGCAATGGAGGTCTGCTTATGACTATTCCAAGATATTGGACCATTGTTGAGCAGAAAAATGTATCCAAAAGTTGGTTTTATGGTGTCAATATCACCTGCCCAATTTGCATCTATATATCCATGAAGATTATGGATATCGGATGGATTTCCATTACCATAGCAAATGTAGAGGTCCATTGTGGCTCGTACATGTCTCATTACTCTGTTGAGAGATTTCTAATGGATCATGCCAGGGTTTGTCATGTACTAACTCAAAGAACTGATGGCGTATGCAAGATCTGACCTGGTCCAGATCATTGCAGACATCAGGGATCCGATAATAGATTGGTATTCATGTCAACCTTCTCCTCATTGGTCTGAGGGCACTATCCCTTGGATAATATGAGACATAGATCCATGGGATTATGTACAGGCTTGCAATTCATAAAATTGAACTTCATCAACAAGTTATAAAAGTACCTCTGGTGGGTGATATAAAAAAAGTCTTCAACTTCTATCTCTATTGATTCGAATCCCGAGATAATAGTGAGCTTCTCCAAGATCTGTCATCTCGAATTCTTGGGACAACATCCTCTTTGTATCCTTTGTTAGAGCAATATTGTTGTCAAATATCAACGAATCATCCACATAAAGTGTGATGATAACAAAGAATTGATTGACAACTTTGTAATGCACATTACAGTTTGCAAAGCTAGGTTGAAAACCATCTCCATCAGATCACCTGATTGTAACATTTTCTCAGCTAGTTCTTTTTGTTGGTAGGTGCCTTGGTGGATCTATCTTGGAAACTTTATCGATCGATCAAAATGTGTGGATTCGATGAGACCATGCTCTACAAGACTATTTCAGACCGTACAAAGCTTTGTGAAGTTTGCATATCTAGTCTTCACGACCATTGAGGATGTAGCCTTCTGGCTGGATCATGTAGATGTCCTCCTCGATAACTCCATTTAGGAATGCAGTTTGTACATCCATTTGATGTACCTCAAGATTTGCTACAGCAGTATAAGAAAGTAGGAGTCAAATAGACGTGTGCTAGACAACTGGGCTGAAAGTCTTGAAGTAGTTGATGTTGGAAATTTGTGAAAATTCCCTTGCCACAAGTCGAGCTTTCCTTCTGTCGATGACAGTCTGTACATTCCATTAGAATTGCAATAGCCAACAAAAATACTTTTGTGTCTTGGATATCAACGGAGCCTATACCAGACCCGATTGAAGATAAACTCATTCATGTGAGTCATGCCTTGACTTATGATGACAATGCAGTACTTACTGATGAGCAAATTCTAAATCATATGGATCCGACCAAATTTGGAATACATAATATTCCTGATGAATCAACAATAACACTACCAAAAGCAGTTACATTGAAGGAAGACAAGATCACAAAATCAATGACAAAAAAACAAGCTAAACAACATTATAATACAGTCCTGAAATGGAAAAATCCACCTCAAAAGATTGATTTAAAGAATGTGCCACCCCTATTGGATAAAGGCAAGAGAAAAGTTGATGAAGATTCTTCAAGTCAGAGTTCTAGCAAGACATCACCATTCAGGAAGTCTTTACCTACGAAGAAGAGTCTATCTTTTCGGAAGTCATCACCTCCACGATCAATTCCTGTTAAGAATGCTAAGCGAAGATCCAAGTCTAATTCTTTTGATAAAGAGAAATCAGAGGAGGTCCAGCATGATATGGTAGAACATTTCAAATGCTATACATTGGATGATGTGGTTATCATGTTACCAAAAACACATCATGAACCGAAAGAACAAGTGCCAGAATTGAAAGTTGTTTACGATGGCCCAACTAGGGCATAGCCTATGAATCTTGTTGATCCAGGAGAATCAGAAAAGATTGTACAAGTTGGATCACAACTTAATCTTGAATAGTTTCAAGTGCTACGAAAATTGCTTATTAAGTATTAAGATTGTTTTGCGTGGACTTATAAAGATCTCAAGGGTATTCCGACGTCAGTTATTGAACACACTATACCTTTAATACCTAATGTTGTTCCAAAGGTTACAAAGTTCTATTGCTATAATCCTAATGTTGAGGATTTGATTGAGCTTCAGAGATTGCTTGACGCCAATTTCATTTATGAGATCAAGCATACCAAATGGATTTCACCAATTGTCATTGTTCCTAAGAAGAATGAGAAATTGAGAATTTGTGTGAATTTCAAGGCCTTGAACAAAGTAACGAGAAAAGATCACTTCCCGTTACCTTTTACTGAAAGCATTTTGGACTGCCTTGCTAGAGCGGAAGCTTATAGTTTTCTTGATGGATTTAGTGGTTACAACCAGGTCAAGATTGCACCTGTAGATCGCCACAAAACAGCCTTTGCAACAGAATGGGGGACCTATATACAATCTGACTTGTTTGCAGCATTATGGGCATTCAGAACTGCTTACAAGAGTAGTATGAATCAAACACCCTTTTAACTAGTCTATGGTCAAGATGCTATCATGCCAATTGAATTTTTAATACCAACCTTACGCATAGGAACAACAAAGCAATTAAATGATGAGAAGTTTTTACAACTACGTCATGAAGCTTTGCACAAATTGTGTGAAACAAGATTGATGGTAGTTCATGTGATAGTAGCAGAGAAAGCCCGTCATAAGGCATGGTACGATCGTCGATTACACAAAAAGGATCTAAGTAAAAGAGATCTAGCACTGATGTATAAAACCAAGTTGATCAAGGAGAAATCGAAGTTCATAGGTGAAGGACCATACAGAGTGAAGAAAATCCTAAACTATGGACCAGTTATTCTTGAACATTTGGATGGAAAATGTTTTGATACTCCCGTGAATGGCAGCCGAGTACGCAAGTTTTGGCAACCTGCTCCGCCAGTTCAGCAACCATGATCCAAACGAGATTTTGTTTTATTTTGTTTCTTATTTTCATTACTTAATTTATATTTTTTTTTTGGAAAAGACAATATATGAAAAAAAATTTAAAAAAATGAGGAAAGATTGATGAGCAAAATAAAAAATGTCATTAGAGAAGGAAAGTATTTTTAAGAGTCAGATCTTTCTGGGAAAATGACTTGAAAATTTTCTGTTTGGTCATTTTTAGCACAAACTATGTTAGAATTGTTCGTCGAGTTTTTAGAAGCAAGATCCACCTCAGATATTCCATACTAAGTTGGGCAAACATTCTTTTCACTAGTTGGTACATGTTTTTACCTTAGGCGAATGTTCAATACTATGCTATTTTGGGAACCTTCGCCGAGCATCTTCCTGTTTGCTGACATGCCAAATGGATTTAAAATGTCAAATTTAGGTCGACTATATGTTCAGACACACAAGGTGCATGTGATAGAAGCTGCCCTTGCTGCCATAGGGATAGCAAGCTAAACAAGCTATTAAGCCTTATATTGACACTACCAATGATCTGTAGTGGACTAATGAAATATTATGTACAATGATGGATCACAAGCACTCAAAACAAAGTTGATGGAAATAAGAAAAGAGTTTAGCCTAGAGTACCATGCTCTAGGGGTTTGCGTGAGTCTATAGAGAATCTTCTTCATAAAACATACCTTTCCTTCATGCTTTTCCTTGATGAAGCCCTCAGGTTGCCTCGTGTAGATATCCTCCTCCAAATAGCCATTGAGGAAGGCACTTGTAAAATCAAGTTGGAATAGCTCCCAATTGAAGGTAGTAGCAAGACTAATGATCAATCTTATTGTTACAAGCTTAGCCACGGGAGCAAAATTTTCATCATAATCAATTCCTTTGGTTTGCAAAAAGTCTTTTGCTACAAGCCTAGCTTTATACTTATATATTGATCCATCTTGATTATACTTCAATCTATACACCCACTTGCAATCAAGTGGTTTCTTCCCTTGAGGAAGATCAACAAGATCTCAAGATGATTCTCCTTGAGAGCATCATATTCTACTTGCATAGCATCCATCCAACTCTTTGATTTACAAGCATTTTTATAGCAAGTTGGTTAATCAAGCATTGAAGTAAGAGAAGTGTAAGAGGTGAAAGATGAAATGACTTCCCTCTGATCGCCTTTTCCAACATAAGTGAGCCCGGATGGATCGACCCTTGCTCTTGTGGATCTTCTTGGAGTTCTTGATTCTTAAGGTGGATCCTCAAGATCTTGATCACTATGAAGCTCCTCCTCCATCCTAGCATGGTCTTTGACATCGAGATTATTAGTAGGATTGTCATCCATTTCACAAGCATGTCCCTCATAAAAAATAACATCCCTACTCACTACAACTTTTTTAGTGATGGGATTGAACACTCTATAACCTTTGCTATTCTCACCATATCCCACAAAGATGCCTTTGATGGAAGTTGCAGCATCCTTCTTCTGTGTATCCAAGGACAAGCGTACATAGCATGTGGATCCAAATATCCTTAGATCCTTTAGATTAGGCTTCTCTCCATATAGAGCTTCATGTAGTGTGATTCCTCCAATGGCTTGGTTGGGCAATCTATTGAACAAAAAGTTAGCACAAGTGATTGCTTCACCCCAAAATAGTTTTGGTAGAGAAGTAGTTGAAATTCTGTTAGGATCTAGTGCAGTATGCAGATCACATCACACAATCACCATAGCCACTCCTCACAAGCTCTCAAAGATGGCACAACAAAAGCTAATAGATTACAAAGAAACATTGTACATATAGAGTATTCACAAACTGCATGAAAAGGCAGGTGTCCTAAAATTGGCCTACCATACATCGTGCAGTAGCTATTCCTCATGCAAGAATCAATCACACACTAGGAATGAAGAACAACAAGGAAATAAACAAACGTCACAGAGAGTGAGAACTGTATAGCACTTGTCGAACAAAACTTGCATTCATCAACATTGATAATGTATCTTTACAATCACAATATTCCATTGTTTGTAAAGTAAGAAAACTTACTCTCACATGCCCTTGTCAAAACAAGGCAGGGTTGGTGAGACTAAAATCTACCATCATTGATAGCAGATGATGTAAGATATAGCTTGAGATGCAGGTATGGTTGAGGTACTATGTTCTGAGGACCTCTTTAAACAAGAGAGTCAGAACCGAATCTCTATTTTTATTTCTGAATCCTAGATTTATTGTGTATTTGCACCTTGGAAATCTTATCAGCATGTGGAAAGGCAAATAGATTTGAGGTTGTAGAAGGGAAGAAAAACTGTCAATTTTCTATGGAGGTTGCTCTTGGTTGGACATTGTAGCAGATGACAGAATATCGGTTTCACTTTCTTTCGACAAAGACTCATTTCATATTAGTGTCTTTTGCATTATGGAGCTGGTATATTGTGCGGTAATGTAGAAGTTTGCAAGAAATTTCTCGATTGAGCAGCAGGTTTAACTGTTGGTTGCCATGGTGCTCGTGTTGTTGTCATGAGGATCCTATCGTGATTCATAACTGACGTGACGGGCAGGTAGGATTGTAGTTGGTTGTTTCAGACAGTCTTTGAAATTGTGTTTTCTGATACAGTCGGGACACTCCGCATGGTATTTGGTCTTGACTGGACAATCAACCATGAAGTGGCCAATTTCACATAGATGAAACATCTGGTGTGCAATGTCCCTTGTATAACAGCATAACCATCTTGTATGGCTAATGGTTCTGGACTTTTTGGTGGGTATTCATGATAAGTCAGGAAATGTCTAGACTGTGACGGTTGTTCTTCATATTTGTGAACTGTATGTGCTTGGATAGGCCGATATGAAGGACAAGCATTAGCAGGATGCGTAGCCCGACAGTGTGGGCACAATATTGGTTTTCTTCTATAAGGTACCTACGTAGTGTTTGGCTGACCAGGCATACTGCTTTGGATAGACTTCAGGGATGTAGTTTGAAACTCATTGGTGAGTTTCTCCATCTATAGTTGATGTTGCTTATTAAGCAACTCCAACTGGGATTTCCAAAGCTGATCTCGAGTGTCCTTGATTGGCTTTGACTCATGGATAGGAGCGTACGTGGTGCTCTTCTTTCTCTGGATTCATCAACATCTGATCCCTCGTCTTCTTCTTTGATAGGATCAGACCTAGCTAACTTTAGGCTCATATATTCATCATTGGATTTAAGCTTGCATCTAATCCATCTTGTAAAGCCAACTAAGAACCAGATGATGAGCATCTGTTTGGAGGGCTGTTCTTGTACTTGACTTTTGAGGCATTTGAAATGCTCAATATAGTCTCGTACGCGTTCGTCTTTTGTCATTTTGATGTTACTCAATTTGACAAAAGGGCTCTCGATCAAGCAAAATGGCTTAAAACGCTTGATAAAGGACTCTTTCAAACTTGACCAGTCTGTCCTCTCTTCACGATCAAGGTTGAAAAACCAGTCACGTGCTTTAGCGATCATGGTCATCGAAAAGAGTTGGACCATAGCATCGGGGGATGTTTTGCCATACACATCACATGCATTCTCAAAGATTTGCAAAAATCTTTGAGGGTCCGAACTACCGTCAAACTTAGGTAGATCTAATTTGTGTGTACGTCTCTCAAGATGAGCTCCGTGAGTGGCAGAAGCACCATTAAGGTTGATTCTGACCTGGGAGGGTTCAACACCATAAAATTGGGGTCGTGCGCGTGAGGACTCAGCTCTATCAGGTTCTTGTCCCTTGAATGGGTTTGTGGATGGCTCGTGTGTTTGTGTGTAGAACCTGTGACGTTTGATTTGTTTAGCTACAGGGGACCTTATCTCGTATGAATAATTGTCTGGGATTTGAGGATCTGGTTTTTGGGTTTTTGATGTTTTTTGATTTTTTAGGATTTTGCTGGATTTTTTCAGGAAGTCAAGGAGAAACTCAGTATGAAAAGAGCTTCTATTGGTATGGGTGTTGTTTTTTGAAATTTTTTTTGGTGTTCATGCCCTTTTTTTTTTTTTTAGTCTCGAAGGTGCTGGGAAGTTGGTGGTTCAGTCCAAATGCCAATCAGAGGTTTCCTTTGATAGTTCTGTGGTCTGTCATGGATTGGGTCCGGTTGAGATGGTGAGGAACCCCTTCGGTTGAGATTGGACCCAGAACCCGTCGGTCGAGATTTCACCCAGAATCCGTCGGTCGAAATTTGATCGAAAACTCGTAAGATTTCAAAAAAAAGCCGTCGATCGAGATTTCAGCAAAAATCCATCGGTCGAGATTTGATCAAAACCTGTCAGTCCAGATTTGATCAAAACCCACCGGTCGAGATTTAACGCAGCCCGTTGGTTGAGATTTAACGCAGCCCGTTGGTTGAGATTTCAAGTAGGCCGTCGGTTGAGATTTCACACAGGCTGTCGGTTGAGATTTAACACAGGCCGTCGGTTGAGATTTCACGTAGGCCGTCGATTGAGATTTCAGAAGAGCGCCGGTTGCAATGAATGTTCATGGTTTCAATGAGTGCATGCAACACATTGGGCGTCAGGTTGTAAACATTGCTGGTTTAGATTTTCTTGGTTTGTCTTACAATTTTGGAATGTGGAACTTCAGATTCAGCGTTCTTGGAGTTTGTTTAGTTTCATGTTGTGCTGAATGTTTGAAGAACATGTGGTAAACTGATTTGTGGATGAATTTCGTTGAAAAACGTTTCAGATCAGAGCAGAGGAGCATCGAAAGAATGCTTAGGTCAAATAGGACACTGGTTTGAAAAGGTTTTGCAAGAAAGACAAGCAAACAGAGAAACACATAGACCATGCCTATTGGAAAAACAACAATGGCAATGCGCGCCAAATGTTTACGGATTCTCCCCAGTCTCAGATGCTCTACCATGCAACCTAGCTTCTGAGCCTAAGAAGAATATAAATACTAACTTCATTTTCCTTTTCAGACACACACAGATCTGATGGGTCTGAACCTGCACACAGATTCAGATTTGCATATCTACGGGCACAAATATTGTAGTATAATCATCCAGCCTGTCAGAGGATGACTGTAGGGTCTCGACCCTTTGTTGTTTATGAATAAAGTAAGATCAAAAGAATAGCAAGGAAGTGTTGTTCAAGTCTACTTTACTTGTACTATCTCATGTTTGAGCATTTTCATGTGGATGTGTGCAAATTGTCAAGATATGGTAAAACTAGCTACATTGGTGAGCATTGTTTTGATGTCGAATTTGTACTAGCATTCTTGGCTAGTTTTGCTGATGGAAATGAAGCTATTGGAGGCTCATTATATCACTCATTCATGGTCAAGTCATCAAGTGATGATGGCATCTTATGGCAAGATGGAGATGGAAGCTCATTCATGGAGTATCATGGTGGATACATGGCAACAAAGGATATAGAAGGAGAAGACATGCAAGCAAAAGTTGATCACTCACATTTATTGTTTGTTTGCTGTATTTTTCCAGAGAGTTCAGAGTTGGAATCATGGTGGAATCATTTCATTTACATTCTATTTGATTCTTCATGTATTAGTGACTTCTTGACATGTAAAATTGATGCAAGAAATAGTGAAGCATCCCAAGTGGACACTAATCTCTATATCAATAATGGTTGTTTCTATTTTGAGCATTACATGGTCATTGAAAGGAGATCTATTCTTAGGAAAGAGATCATTCTTATGATGGATCAAAGTTATATTGTCAAAAAACTATGCTAGGAGCAAGCATGTTGAAGTACAACAACATTTTGTGAGGGAGCAAGTCATTGCAAAGGAGGTGGAGCTTCAACATGTGTCCTCAAGGAAATGTGTAGCTGATATCTGCACCAAAGCATTGGGAAAGGACTTGTTCATGAAGCATAGGACATCACTTGGAAAGAAATGTTGTTTTTTGTACGTCCAAATGGCAAATATAGACATGGACTTCCAAAAGCAATCTAGATTCTATGCCCCTTGTAAGATGTCTATGAGGACTACTTGTGAAAATAAAACTCCTGGCTCTATAAGGTAGAATTACGAGTAAAACACGAATGGTTGGCAAAAAAATATTCAATATCGTTTCTTTTCAAGCCCTTCATTACACTCTTGAGCATCTGGCAAAATGCAAAGACGGTGCTTACACCAGCATCTGCCACACATTGATGGGTTGTGGTGAAGAGAAAGTGCTTTTGTCATCATTTTATGTGTGCAAATTGGAAACAAAGCGGTGTGATACAATGCGCATTGGGATGTGTGTTGAAATTTTTAGAAATCTTTTATACTTCCAAGCTTTCCTTGTTAGTAGCCACAATATTGGACATGCCTTATAAGCACATACATGTACACATACATTTGTACTTTAGTAATCTTTTATTAAATGTTGGTTATCAAAAAAAATATGCCACCATTATAAAATCTTTAAACCTGCATAAATCCATAAGTTGCATGTTGCCCAAGTACTAGTATGAATATTGTTTGGGCCAAAGTGAGCCCTCTTCGAGTATTAAATCAAGTATTGAATCAGCACATACAGGGGTATGACTAGGGCCAGTGCTTATGAAAGCCGACAAAGTATAGGAATGGAACCGGCATCTTTCTCCGAAAATAGATTTCATAATTCTTTTACAAGAAGTTGACTTTTAGAAAAATGACACCTTTTTTTCAATGAATAAAAAAATTTGTTTGTCATTTTCATATGCAAGATATCTAAGATATTTGTGTGTAGTAAGTAAAGTAGATAGATCTTATAAAGATTCAATTTCTCAAGTTTATTAAATGTGTGTGTAGTAAAGTAAGTAGATCCTTATATAGCTTAAGTAAGATAAGTTTATTGAGATAATAAAATAGTCTTTTGATGTAAATTTCTAATATTTTGGAGACAAGCAATTTATCTTTTAGACAGGAAAGCTCTTCTGTTTGGAGTAACTCTAGCTCTGCCTCTTCCATGGAGTCTACACAGAGATTGGGTCATAACGACGCTTAAGAATCTGATTGTTCGTAGTTTCCTGATTTTACCAGACTACTTATTGTTTGTCGTGTCTCATATGGATACGGATCGACTTAAAATTCACTAGATGTATATTGTTTGCAGTATTGCACGTTTTGTGAAGTTCAATTTGCGATTGTATCTAAAGTAGATGGCAGATTATGTCACAGGTAGAGGTTAGTTTGAGTTGGATGTGGCGGTTGAGGTGGTTAATCGAGTTGGAGCTCTTTTTGAGGTGGTTAATCGAGTTGGAGCAGATTCCTCAGTTAAGATGTTATAGATGCTTGATCAGTAAAGGAAAAAAAATAAAAGTGTTGGGCATGTGACTCCCAATAATTTATCAATAGCAAAACTTGAGTAACGATACCTTTAATCAAAATGTTCAAGTGCATCGGCAGACAAACAAGGTGTAGAATTGAAAAAAAAAACCTCTCTCATCTGGCTGTGTATATTTCTCTTTGGCCTTCAATCCCTCTTACACACGGTGGGCCGGGTAAACTATCAACTTTCAAAAATTACAAACTGTAAGTTAACTCTAACAAGCATCAAGCACTATTGAGCAGGACACTAAATATATCAAGTCGGTGGAACTAAAAATGCTTCTTGTTTATATAATGAACAATTTATACATTTCAGTTCATAATTCTCCACAATCAACACATGTACACTTTGAAACGCTTTTCCTCATCAGGTCGATATAGGAGCTAGAAATATAGCCACCAAATTTCATAAGCAAAATTCTAGCTGCCTTAGATCGCTAAACCTGCCAACAACGAACAGAGTCAATATAACTTGGCAATTCTACATCGTGCAGATCTCTCTGCGCCCTATCTAAGCAGTAGTACACACTTCAAAACTAAACTATACTTAGAGAGAGAGAGTTGATTGCGATGCAGTGATTTTTTGGCCTAGTTTTTGTCGCTGTTGTAGGAGCCTCCATTTGCACACTTGTCGCAGTTGTCTTCTGCCACAGCCAGAGTCGTAGACTTCTTGCCACTTTCGCATACGCCAACGCTGGCACACTTCTCGCAATTCTCCCCGCTCACTGTCTCCATGCGAGACTTCTTCTGACAGTTGCAGACACCACCGTTGACACTCTTGTCGCAGTTGTCAGCAGCCACGGGGGCATTTAAGCCGAAGAAGCTGCACCCACCAAACAAACACATGATCCTAAGCTGATGACAAAGCTCCTGTCAGATACGGTCAGCAGATTAGTAGAATGATCCTTCTCAAAATTAGACACAAGCCTTCTTTTTTGCGAGAGATGAATGAGCTTCTTTACTTGTAATCCCCTACATTCTCGTTCACAGAAACGTTAGTCATGTTTCTGCCACTGCAGCAGCACTCCCAATCAAGGTGCAACTGGGAACTGGGTCCTGCACTCACAATCAAGCTCAAAATTTGTGAAGGTGTGTAAACCAAGGACTGTAGCTGTAAATTGACAAGAACCCATGTGCAAATCCGGAAAATTTTAAAAACAAAAAACTGCCCGAAAGCAAGCCAAAGGCTAAAGCCTTGGTGGGATAAGCAAACCACCTGGAGGTTGCGCAGCGACTAATTCAACTTGCAGTAGTTGCATCGGTTTCACCGAGACATGGCGTTGCATGAACTAGATCAACAAACACCAGAAACTTATTGAGATCAAGCTACCTGAAGGGAATCGGAGATGCTCACGAAAGCATACAGCTACTCTTACGTGTATTGAGTCAGCATACTTTGAATTTTAAGCCCATAAAATGTCGACCCTGTCACAGGAGTCTATTGTAATCTACAAAGCGCTTCATTGGGTTCATGACGTGCTAACCTTATTTTTCTTCCCTTCCTAGACAGGTTTGTTGTTGTTGTTGTTAGCTTTGTCTCAATGTGGTAAAGCTATTCTCATGTTTTGGTGCAAAACAATGACAACTTTTGAGTGCTTGTGTTGAGTGCTCTTTTTTGCAAGGCTATGAAATGATGTTGGTCAATGTAGCTAGTAAGAAAGTCAATGTTAAACAAGAATGATGCATGCACTCCTTAAGTATTCTCCAATTAAGTGTCTCAAAGTTTGAAATTTTTCTTTTTTAAAATAAACATGATTATAAAAAAGAACAAGGTTATATCTTTTTATATGTTGAAGTTTAAAAGAACAAAAGAAATTGTAAACTGAATCTTTTTTATAATTATAATCATTAAAATAAAAATAAAAATTACCATTATTTTTAAAAATTTGATAATGTTTTTAAATTTAATTTTTTTTTAAAGATCTTGCAATTATATTGTTTGCTAGAAAATTCAAGATCTGAATATTTGTGATTTCAAATTTTATACTAAAAATTACTATCATACTTTGCCCATGATAACAATCGAGCACATCAGTGAATTAACCATGTAAAACAAGTGAACAATTACAATAATACGTAGCTATATCACATCAGTAAGCTTCCAATTTATTTAATGACTCGCATTACCTCATTTAAGAATAATTTGAATATAAATGAAATGATTCCTCCATGCTTCAAACTTTGAACTCTCTGGAAAATTACAGCAACCAAACCATAAATGTGAATGATGACCATTTGCTTGCTTGTCTCCTCCAACTTTGTCCTTTCTTGATATGTCTCCACCATAAAACTCCATAAATGAGCCTCCATCTCCATCTTGCCACAAGATATCATCAACACTTGATGACTTGGCCATGAATGAGTGACATAATGAACCTCCAATAGCTTCATTTCCATCAGCAAAACCAGCCAATCCAATAAGATATTGCAAGGCAATGTAGCTAGTTTGTCCATATCTTGACAATTTGCACACATTCACATGAAATAGCTCACACATGAGATAGAACAAGTAAAGTAAACTTGAACAACACCTCCTTGCTGCTCTTTTGACCTTACTTGAGTTTAAAGATTCCTGCAAAAATAGATCCATAACATATTTGCCAAATGACCTTCCTTTGATGCTCTTGACTAGCTCCAAATTGCCACCTTTCCTTGTGTTCTTGAAGTCCTTTGAGACCAACCTCTTGATCTTCCCCTTGACCATCAAAGTCATTGAAAAAACTTTATTTTCCAGATTCATTACTTGCTTTTCCAGCATGAAAACCACGAGAACCAATATCCACTTGCATAGCATCATCTACACAAAAAGATTCTCCAAAACATGTGAGTAAAACAAAGTGAGTCGCTTCCACTTGCTTACCTTTCTCTTGTTCATCAAAGATATCAAAGATATGAATATCTTCATACCTGAACCTCTGGAAATACTCCCTCTCAAACATATGATCTAGATCCAACAAGATCTCATCAATGCTTGATCTCGAATTTCCACAAAGGTTAGTGAAAACAATGTCACCATTGTCACCATCATAAATCAAAAGCTAGATTCCAAACTTTCCATCCAACATGAAGTAGAGTAGGTGAAGATGCGTATCAAACCTAATAAATCCAGCCTTCTTGAGTCCATAACAAACCTCAATAAGCTCACCAATGAGATCTCCCTTGCCTTGAAAAAATTGCCTCTCGATTTGCTCCATGTAGTCTTCTCCAACCAACCAACCTTTTGCCATCTTGATCATGATTGATCAATTCACAATCATAGAATCCTTTGAGTTGATGAAGAGATGTGAGATCCATGCCTTGGATCTTCCGAAGAACCAATTTTCCATTGCTCTTTCCTTCATAAGACTCCGTCTTAATGAAAAAAATAAATAGTACCTTCAACATACAAAAGATCAATTCTACACATGCAAAAATGATGATTTTTGAGTAGAAATCAATCTAGCATGCTCTAGCATTGGTAACTCCTCCAAATCCTTGCTAAAGATGGCTGATCCTTTCATAAACTGAAACACAAGAGCTCTGATACCATGTGAAGGATTTCAGATCATTCCAAGTCCAATCCATGTCCCTGATCATTCGTTACAAAAAGGAGCAAACCAACAATCCTGCCAATGTAGAAAAATCAGCATCTACATACAGAATGTGATGCAAACTCTAAGAGATACTGACCAAGACATGAAATATGGTTTTTGTCCATAAAATTATAGTACCCTACTGTATTTCACACGTGTGGAACCAAAAATAGCAATAAATGTTTATTCTACACATAGAAATGCAAGATAACATTATGAGAGTGCACCAATGAGTAGTAGAACTCAAAGAGAACCATGTATAATGATGAAATGAGAGAGAGAAGAGAGAAAATGTGTCTCTCCACGAGTTACACCCTTTTATAACAGGTCCAAACCCTATTTGGCCACTTAGCTTTCTCTCCAAAATGTAAAACCTACTATTTTTGGGTCTAGATTCAATGTACCCAAAGTTCAAATTTGAATCTCTCTCAAACTCGACTACTAACTTTCCCACACTTTCAAAAAGTGTTTATTGAATGTATTTTAAACTAATATAACTTCAAAACGTTTATCTCTAAGTCTAAAATGAGTTTTGGCTTCAATTGACAATTTCTTAAAATATGACTAAGCTAGACTAAACTAGTTGAAATCTCTACAATGATATTATTGTCTTGAACTAAGACTTCTATACAGTCCTCGGTATCACCAACTTTTCCAAAAGCAACAAGTTGTGGCTCCTTTGACTAAGGAATGACAAAGTTTTCATTATGAGCAAACTGTCCTACTTTTTCTAATTCATGATTTGGTAAAAGTGAGATAGATTTCATCCGCATACATAGAAATTCTACAAGTTTATTATCTATTTCTATTTCATGTCTACCTTTTTTAATAGCACATGCACTGGTAACACTAATACCACTAAAATGATCTAACACCTTATTATTAGAATGTAAAAAAAATTGAATTGTATGGTTAAACTCCTTGCATATTTTTTCCACTCAAATATGCCCATATTTGTAAAAATGGGCATTTTTTATTTGAATTTATTCCACCTTGAACAAGCTAACATTTTATTTCAAAATTCTTTCATTTTTCAAAAAAATTATCTACAAGTGTCCAAACCTACAAATATGATAACTACTTTCAACTTGCTTATGAGGTGGTCAATTGAATTCTATGTTTAGCATGATATATATATATATATATAAATAAAGACAAATCTACTGAATAGAATTTCAAAAAATAATGAAAAATTTGACAACAAAGCATTTTGGATGTAAGATAATCATGCTAAACATATAATTCAATAGACCACCTCATAAGCAAGTTGAAAGTACTTATCATGTTTGTTAAGGCTCTATGTTGGATTTTTTAAATCAAAAGACAAGCTAGTTTCTCTTTTAGGACTAGCTACTTTATTTTTCCAGATTTTGAGCATCTCATATATTCTATGTTAAAAAACCTTATTCTCTTGATGATCGTTCATCCCATAATCCTAGTCAATGTTGTGATCCCTAACTATTAAACCAACAAATTCAATTCTTGATATGCTATGGAAGCTAGGA
This sequence comes from Diphasiastrum complanatum, assembly GCA_029204225.1. Classification (NCBI taxonomy): domain Eukaryota; kingdom Viridiplantae; phylum Streptophyta; class Lycopodiopsida; order Lycopodiales; family Lycopodiaceae; genus Diphasiastrum; species Diphasiastrum complanatum. The sequence goes on along the minus strand of MU832092.1, from coordinate 16,311 downwards.
ATGTGGGAATATTCTCTAGAAAGCTCTTTTAGACTATAAATACTTCCCAAAACAAAAAGAAATAGTAAAATCAAAATTTTTGATAGAATCACATTCGTCTAGGTCATTTCAAACAACAAATGGAGTGACTATGTCCTGGATATGACATCTGCATTTTAACTTCACAAACGGCTCTTGCCTATTTCCTTCGTGAAGTAATTCATATATTTTCTTTTGTCTTTTGTCTTTACTTCATCATTTTTTCCATAATACTGAAACGTAATCTTCGACATTTTTGCACTTACAAAATTACTTGACATAAAACTACAAAAAATAGTTCATCAATATTTAGAAACACAAGCATAAGTTCAATCTCACAAAACCTTTATAACTCATAATATTTCTTGTTTAAATGAGAAAAATTTATAAATAGAATTGTAAATTACAAGGCTATATTTGTTAGAAAAAAATATCTTTTGTTATGCTCAGCATAGCAAACTTCCCGAACTCATGGGGCTTTGCTATACTCGACATAGAAAAATTGCGTGATGTTGCGAATTTTGCTGTACTCAACATAGCAAAAAAAAAAAAAAAAAGTTTGGCTATGTTGAGCATAGCCAAACCCCATGATGTCACACAGTTTTGCTATGCACATAGTCACGGAGTTTTATTATGCTCAACATAGCAAAATCTCACAAGTTCATCCAGTTCTACTATGCTCAGCATAACAAAACTTCGTGAGGTCATGGAGATTTGCTATGTTGAGCATATCCAAACATTTCTTTGCTATGTTGAGCATAGCAAAGAAAAGTTTTGTTATACTCAACAATGCCATAGCAAAAGATCTCTAAAAACTAATATTTTAACTAAGTATACATATTTTTAACTATCTTAAATAGAAGAAATAAATTCTAATAAGCTTTCAAATCAAAATAAAAAAATTTCAAATAAATCAAATGTAAAAAAATTTACATTTAAAAAATTCAAGACTGTTCGTTATGCTAAAAACAATTGAATCTGTGATAGCTTAGTCAAGTTGCATGAACAGCAAGAAATTGTGTTCAAAGCAAATTAGGTGAGTTATGCATAGTCAAGAGCTCTTAAATATTTTTTCAAATGTTAACTCACTGTTGACATGACGTTTAATCAATAGACAATTGAAAAAAAAAGACTTTTCAAACATCAAAAAAATTGTTGGAGTGTCCTCAAAAATAATCTAGCCTTGTTATTGATGACATGAATTAAAGAACATCGATTCGTTCTCATTTTATCAAGATGTCAAAAAATTTAAATGATGTAGATTTTATTCAAGTCCATTTGGTTAGTGTTTAACGACACTTTAGAGTCCAAAGTATTTTTCAATTATCCCAATATTTGAAATGGTCCAAATTTGACAATCACCATTGTCCATAAAATAATTTGTCCAAAAATTCTTTATTTACAGCTTTGAACTCTACTAGGAGAAATAAACATCAAATTGTGCTAGCTACTTGTCAATGTTGGAGGACAAAAAAACAAATTTTAAAAAGTAAAAATAGGATTTGTGGGTCACACTTACGATTGAATTGATCAAATGTTTAGTTGTTTTTTCAAAAAGCTTAGACACAAAAAAGCATTTTCTTTATCTATGCTTCAAAGTATTGTCGAGGAATCATGCGCACCAAAATCGACTGTCATTAATTCAACGCACATATGATTTTTGAGATTAGGACATCCAATGAGGCAAAACATTGCATAGCCAATGTTAATGGCATTAGCTTTCAGCATCAATTCAAAATTAAATGTAATCAAACTGACATTGCATTGTTGTGGAAAAAACAAATTTACTTAATTCAATTCAATTTCATGGTTACCTCTTGAAGGAATTTGATTTTTGCTTAATGTGCCTTTTACTCAAATCAAACTTGCAACATTGCCTCCTTCTAACATTGTGAAGTCAATCCATTTGCCTCATTGAACTTTTGGAATCAAGCATTCAAGTAGCTTATTAGTTTTTTGTGAATTTGATTGCAGCATTGGTAGATGGACTTTTTTTAAAAACAAAAAATTAGTTTGTTCAACCTCAAAGATGCTTCATCAACTAAAGAATTTCACTGGTCTTTCAAGTTAGGAGCTCCAATGACAATTGCTGCAGGTCTCACACAAAGTAATGAATTTTTGCAGCTTGCGCAAGGCAAGGAACACCAGATCTATTTGGGCTCAAGAAAAAATAGACAAACTATAAAAGCTATCAAAATGAAATGGTGTGGTAATATAAATGAAATTCAAATTAAGAATCTTGTCCATTTGGCTTTAGAAAATAGCAATGGACATCCATTATGGATTTCAAAAGTGCTTAGATGTGAAAAGTACAGTACTAAGGACCATAAATGGATCTTTGAATGATCCACAAGGTGATTGTATGCTTGTTAAACAATCTATCAGAAACTAGTCATCAGAAAACAAGATCTAGTTTAGCAGCTTGATAGGAAACAAGTAGAGACAATCAAAGCATTGATCAAATAGTCTAATCCAACTCCACACGTGTGGAAATAAGGCTGTAGTACGGCCTGTAGACAGTGTTTACAAAGTGCCAAAGCTGGGTTTCATTGGAAAAATAGAGTAATCACCATACAATGAGAGGAAACTCGAGTTTTTCCTTGAGGCTCCAAAAAGTTTCTATCTTCTCACTATGGAGAATGGAAATACATAGTAAAACACACTTCCTTTGCAAAGTTAGGTGAAAATCCAGCATGTAATAAGGAAGTAGACTCCACTTTCTTGCCCTAATGTGAAAAGCCTAGCCTAGATCCAAGAGTCATGCTTGGTAGGTGCATGGTAGGTACAAATCTCATCATAAATCATGGTCTAGATCCTACAAAGTAGGAATCACTACCAAATAGACACAACCACTCCTCTTGACTCGTGGTAACCTACTTTAGGTGTGTATGTACAAGTGGCACTTTGGCCATTCAAGTAACCAACAAACAATATTGACAAAATGTACAATATTCTACATGGCTAGATTTGCCAATGTAGGCAATTTTTCACATTAGATTCGTTCAAATTAATAATCAATCAAAAGTATTATGAGTCTATTGGTGGCTACACACCATCTCAACAAACGCTCTTCTAGGAAGATACATATTAGAAATGTTGCAAGTAGATCTATCAGCAATAGCTATTTTCAAGGAACAACTTGGATTAACGACACAACCATCATACTCAACTCATCAACAATGGAAGTATGATTGTACAAAACAATCATTAAGAATTATTGATTGCTTAATTCAATGATCTATCAAGTTCCAAGTGTTAGATCTTGATCTAGATGCATTACATTATGATTTAAGCAAGAGCAATGGATCAAATGACTAAAAACTTAGTAGAGCAGCCTCACACATGTGGAGGACAGTACCTATATGGATTGTAAACAAAGATTAAAGTATTCAAGCATACAAGAGCATCCCACTCATCAAAACTCAAGACAAATGTGGAAAATACAAGAAAACTAGAATTTGCCAATGTCACATCAACTTCTCATTGATGTGGTTGATCCCTTTATAGATCAAGTACATCCACGAGCTGTGTATTGTCCAGCAAGCCTTCACATGTGTGAAGAGTGCCTAGTCATCCAGATCCACCAATGGGAGCCATATATGCTCATTTCCCAAAGTTGACTATTCTCTTTGGCTAGAAAACAAAAAGCTAGACTTCCACATTTATAGGAATATTCTCTATAAAATAGAATCGAATGGAATCTCTCTATCTTATCATCTACTATCTTATCCACATGTGTGAATGGCATCTTGACATGTGGGAGCATTTACTCATTCACATGGAAGTGCATTCTATTTACAAAAGTTTGACCAAATTGGCTCATTTCTAGATTCTACTCAAAGGTCAATTTCACACATGGGTAGATCCATCTTAAATCAATCTAACTTTATAGAAACAAGTTATGTACATATTTTTAAACATGGGAACAGACTCCACACGTGTGAGATTCCTCCAAAGCTTTATCACCACTTTGAGTCTCCAGAAGAATTCTTCCAGTGCCTTCAACCTTGTGTTGACTGTTATCTCCTAGTGCAACCTTTGTTGTCACATTACAATGCTTGTAGTTGTCAAGAATCTCCTTCCTCCAGGAAGATAATTCTGAATACCAATCATCTCTTTGTACAATGACATTCAACTAGACATCCATGCAAACAGAAGAGGCTTCATCTACGGCTCTTAAACCAATGGCTGGCACCACTAGGTTACAGTTAGAGGACAATACCAGTTATGGGAGCATAATGAACATTCCTAGTTCATGTTACAATGGGGAGAGCAGTTCGGCAGAGGCAAATCAACATCAACAAACCAATATTCAACGAAATCTTGATGATCATGATCTCATATCTCAAGATACACCAAGTATAACAAGTTTGAAGTGACATTTTTAACACTCCTCCTCACTTCTAACTTGGCAAGTCTAATGTACATCTATATACAATTCCAAGAGCACTTCTTAACTTAAAAAATGGATCTTTAGCCAAAGGTTTAGTTAAGATATTAGCTACGCACTCGGATGATGGCACATGATGAAGTTGAACCTCCTTGGATTGCACCTTCTCCCTCACAAAGTGATGAGCTATCTCAATATGCTTTGTTCTAGCATGGAAGATCGGATTGGTAACAATTTTTTGAGAATCTTGATTGTCACAATAGATGCAAGGGATATCCTTGGCCTTTAGCACTTGAAGCTCCACCAAAAGTCTTCTTAGCCATAGGAGTTCTTTGGTTGTTGAAGTCAATGCCTTGTACTCGGCTTCCCAAGAGGAAAGAGAAATTGTATCTTGCTTTTAGGAAAGCCAAGATATCACTCCTCCACAAAGGAAAGTGGCAAATGCACTTATAGATCTTCTATCCATCTTGTCTCTTGCAAAATCTGAATCCAAAAATGCCCTCAAGTACAAGTTAGATCCTTGATAGAGAATGCCAAAAAATCTAGTAGAAGAGACATATCTAAACGCTCTTGGCACTTTTCCAATGATGCATCGAAGGACCTTGCATATATTGACCTAGCTTGCTTACACTATAGCTCAAATCTAGTCTAGTGATTGTCAAATAGATTAAAAGCCCATTACCTTCCTAAAGAGTGTGATGTCCTCAAAGGATGCTTCATCACAAACATTAGTAGCTATACAAACTTGCTCCATAGGGGTGTCAATCCCCTTACAATATTTCATGCCAAACCTTTCAAGAATGGAAGTAGCATACTTTGATTGACTTATAAAAGTAAAATCACTACCTCTAGTAACTTCTATTCCAAGTATGAACTTAAGAAGTCCTAGATCTACCATCTTGAATTCACTAGACAAAGAAGCTTTAACATTTCTTATGCCTTCACCATCATTTGCTGTCAATATGATATCATCAACATAAAGTATTAAGATGATGATCTTTCTATCAATATGGACGTGGCTATTCAAGACAAAATAAACTTGGAAATTGTAGGTACTGCAACAAACCTGGCCACTGGGAGCGTGAATGCTTCAAGAAAAAAAAGGAGATGGAACAAAGAAAAGACAAATGGCAAGCGGGAAATTATGATAATCAACATCAATTTGATGACTATTATTATGAAGTTAATTATACTGATCAACATCAATATGATGATGACCAATATGAAGATGATACAGGTGAGAGTTCAAAATCGTTCATTACAGCATTAATGACAAGTGATGAAGTGTGAGAAATTGGCAAAAATCTAGCTTGGTATTTTTTATGATAGAAGTTTGTAAGTGAATCTCACATGTGTGGAGGATGTTCCCACGTGTGGAGAATTGTAAAGTAAATAAAAATGTTTGATATAGGGGTCTCATAGAATTTCATAATCAAGCATTTAGGTGTAGGATGTTGATAGGGTCAAATTTGGCATAGATGGCAAATTATCCATTTCCACTTGTAATGCCACTATTGAGCCAGTAGGAGGCCAAACTTGTGCCAATTAGAGTGTAGACAAGTGTAATGCTTTTGTTTGATGAAGTTTAAGAGGTCCAATAGAATTTGAGGTTTGTTTGAAAATGGTCCAATAGAATTTAGAGGTGCATGGATCAATGGTCCAATAGGATTAAGAGGTGACAAAGCGTGGTCCAATCATAGTTAAGCATAGTGGTAGCTCATGAATCTACTAGTATCATTGTACTCCTCATTTGGATCTAATTGATTTTGAGATTGAGTGGATTTTGAGTGTAAGTGATTTTCTAGCTCTCTCTCTCTACTCGAGAGCTATTGATGATTTTCTCTCTCTACATAAGATGAGCAGCTTGTTTTTACTTAGATTACTTTTGGAACACTTCCCACATGTGTGAGTGAGAGTTGGAAGTGATTGAATGCATGTAGTAGTGTGTTTTTGCCATAGAATCAAAGACAGATCTTGAATCTCAATCTAGTCTTGATCTTGGTGCATCTACACACCTTAGGAGATAACAAGTACATGTTGTGGACAGTCCACACGTGTGAAATCAACATGGCATCATAGACTACCTAAGGTTACCATGCATTTTGATCCATTTGAGTGAAAACTATTCATCAATCTTGAGCTAGAAATTGTCAAGATCCATTTTCCTAGCTATCTTGTCCAATTTTGGATCAAAAGAGATCAATAGGGCATTGATTGGGTCTGACCTGGTACTGTACGGAATCAAGTGCTCAGACACGTGTGAGGAACATCCAATTTCATTTTGGGAGTTCTCTTTCATGGTTGATCCAAAAATCTTGCTAGATAGCTTGTTTTGAAGCTATTTTTGTCTAGTTTTTGATGCAATCAATTTCATTCCATTTGGTTGTGCCAATCAAAAGTTATAAGCTTTTGAAGAGGGTTATGTAGGTCACTTAGACCTGGGTGGACACATTTGGTTTGGTCAAGATATTGCTTGTTTGATCCAAAATCACAGGTCAATGCTTACCAATCTCATCTATATGTGATCTAGGCACTGTTTTGAGATCTTAGCCATTTTGTTTCATGCAATATCATTGTATTTGAGTCAAATTTGGTTTCTTAGTGTATTTCACATGTGCTAAGACTGTTGGATCCTAAATTTGCCCCTACTCCATCATGTGATGTGAAGTAGGTCTAGTTTTAGAGAGATTGAGATAGCTAGTGAGAATCATCTCACAGTTTGTTGCAAGATCTTGCATAGGAGATGGTAGCACACCATTATTGGATCCTATAGTGAGAGAGAAGCAACATTTTTTGTTCATCACTTTTATTTATCTCCACTTTATATGACTTCAATGAGTTCATACTTGTTGCAACCAAGTGAGAGATTGTCTACTTCCAATTATTCAATATGGAAGTTGAGGATGGAGTCCATCTTGATACTCCAAGATGTGATGTACATTGTACTTGGTATTGAGGAGGAGCCTCAAGTCTTTCCAGAAGTACAAAAATACAAGAAGAGAGCTAGGATGGCTCTCCACTACATTAAGATGAATGTCTCTAATCAGATATTGAGGGAGATTGGTGATTGTTCTACATCCAAGGAAGCTTGGGATTGTCTCAATCCATCTATGAGGCTAAGAACACCTCTAGGCTCCTCACTCTTAGAAATCAAATCTTCAAAAGTAGTCAAAAGAGTGATGAGAGTTCATGGAATTATGTTTTGAGAGTCAAGGATATTCATAGGAAGCTTGCATGTATTGGTGACTCAATCATTCAAAGTGAGCTAGTTCAAGTCATTCTCAATGGCTTGAGAGATGAATATGACAATCTTGTCCAATCCTATGCCATTAAGGAGGAGCTACCAAGTTTGGAGGCCCTTCAAAGTGTGCTTATTTCCGAAGAATCAAGACAAACTCTTGAGGATGGACAAGCTATCACTCAATCATGATGATGGCAAAGTTCTATTTGCCAAGCACAAAGATAAGCAACATCATCCCAAGATGGAGAGGAGGAGGATACCTCTCATGCTTTTAATTCAAATCTCAATAAGAAGAAGATCAAGTGCTTTTATTGTGGCAAGAAAGGCCATTATGCCACCAATTGCTTCAAGAAGAAGAATCAACTCAATCAAGCCAACATCACCAATGAGAAAGAAGACTATATTGCAAGTGATGGAGAAGGCTCTCTTATGGCATCAAGCTTCTCCTCTCCCACCTTCAACAAGGATGACTCATGGTATATTGATAGTGGAGCATCTTCACATATGTGTGGCTCCAAGCACTCTTTTTCATCTATTATGCCTTACGATGGAGTCAAGAAGACCATATACATTGCAAGTAAGCATGAGTGCAATATTGAAGGATTAAGGATTATTCCCTTGAAGTTTGCATCTTCCAAAGATCTCTTTCTCAACAATGTTCCTTTTGTCCCAAATCTTACAAAGAACATCTAAGTGTTGGCCAACTTCTTGATAGTGGCTTTGATGTCAATTTCAATATTGACAATTGTGTGATCAAGAAGGATGGTGAGATCCTTGCATATGGATCAAGAGTTGAAGGCATCTACAAATTGGATCCAAGTGAGAGTGCAAACTCTCTTGATGTTTCTTATATGTCCAATATTTCAAAGGAGGATGATCACACAAGATGCACATATCTTCTCTCTTCAAGTATTATGGTGTATGATTATTCCTTATTATTCAAAGCATATGTTGAGAAGAAATTCTCATTGAAAATTAAAGCTTTGAGGAGTATTGGAGCTCTTGAAGGAATAGCACCATATGAAGTTTTATTCAAGATGAAGCCTAAGGTTGATCACCTTAGTGAACTTGGTAGTGCTTGCTTTGCACATATCCCCTTGGAAACAAGAAGGAAGGATGATCCAAGCTCATGGATCATGATTGGATACTCATCCATCAAGGAGGCCTTTAGTGTCTTTACACTCTCTATTTCAAAAGTGATTGTGAATAGAGATGTCACATTGCATGAAGATTCAATCTTGGAAGTGGCCGAGATCAAGGATTCTCAAGAAGCATCACAAGTTATCTTTTTTGAAGGTATTCAATTTATGATGGGGCCAATGTGTGAGGAGGAGTTTCTTCTTCATATGATTTCAAGAAGATCTTCAAGATGCATGGCCGAGTCTTTATGGCTCACCTTACATGGCAAAGAGGGTGGGGGGCATCTTTCATGTTGTATCTACTACAACACATTCATATATGCTTCTCTTCCTTTGCTTCAAATGCTATCTTGCTTCATTGAATTTTTTGGATCTCAAAGTTCAAGAAAAGCTATACTAATTTTGTATGATGCTTATGTTTTGTCATTATTGACTTAGATGTGTTTCCAATACTTTTTGAAAGCAAGATATTGTATTGTCAAAAGTATGCTCTTATATTGGTTCTAGTAAGAACAAGATTGAGCTTGGTACTCACTTTTTTGAAAATCATGTTTTCACATGTTTTGAGGCAAATTGTAAACTCCTCTTGAGATTAAGTGAAGCATCCAAAGTAGACACTTACATCCTTGAGAGAGTAGCTAGCCTAAAAAAGATCAAGATAGTCTTTGATATCAAGATTAGATCCATCATGGATATAGTTCATTGTATGTGCACTAGTCAAGCTAGAAAGCATAATCTTGATAATCATCATTGTTTCACATCTTATGATCTTGATCTCCATGATCCTTATGAGGCTTGGAAGCCTCAGATTTCTCTATTTATGGTGCATCTATCATGCAAGTGGAACTTTCAAAGCAAAGATCATCATCAAGCATGGAGGAAGCCCATGATCATAGTGGCATATTGGTGGAGCACTCTTCAAAGGCATTGGCAAGAGATCTCTACCAAAGAGATCTTATCATGGATATGGTGAGGGTGCTGCTATGATGGATCCCTTGGCTGATCTTCACTTCTTATGCATACCAAAGGATCCACTCAAAAAGATTTACAAACTTCTCAAGTGATCTAGTACCTTTCCAAGCTATTTTTTGAAGAGGAATGTGAGAAATTGGCAAAAATCTAGCTTGGTATTTTTATGATAGAAGTTTGTAAGTGAATCTCACATGTGTGGAGGATGTTTCCACGTGTGGAGAATTGTAAAGTAAATAAAAATGTTTGATATAGGGGTCTCATAGAATTTCATAGTAGGATGTTGATAGGGTCAAATTTGGCATAGATGACAAATTATCCATTTTCCACTTGTAATGCCACTATTGAGCCAAAATAGAGTAGGAGGCCAAACTTGTGACATTTAGAGTGTGGACAAGTGTAATGCTTTTGTTTGATGAAGTTTAGGAGGTCCAATAAGGTTTAGAGGTGGAACCATGAGTGGTCCAATAGAATTTGAGGATTGCTTGAAAAGGGTCCAATAGAATTTAGAGTTGCATGGATTAATGGTCCAATAGGATTAAGAGGTGGCAAAGTGTGGTCCAATCATAGTTAAGCATAGTGGTAGCTCATGAATCTACTAGTATCATTGTACTTCTCATTTGGATCTAATTGATTTTGAGATTGAGTGGATTTTGAGTGTAAGTGATTTTCTAGGTTTCTCTCTCTACCCGAGAGCTATAGATGATTTTATCTCTCTATCCAAGGAGAGCAGCTTGTTTTTACTTAGAATACTTTTGGAACACTTCCCACATGTGTGAGTGAGAGTTGGAAGTGATTGAATGCATGTAGTAGTGTGTTTTTGCCATAGAATCAAAGATAGATCTCGAATCTCAATCTAGTTTTGATCTTGGTGCATCTACACACCTTAGGATCACAAGTACATGTTGTGGACAGTCCACACGTGTGGAATCAACAAAGCCAAGGATATCTGGTACATTGATAGTGGTGCATCCAAGCACATGACTTCAAGGAAAGAGTGGTTTTTCGAACTCAAGGAAACTGACAATGGTGATGAAGTTGGACAAGCTGATGGCAAATGCTATATGTTAAAGGAGTTGGAGTGGTACCAGTGAAGTTAGCCAGTGGAAGATAAAGCAGATAAGCATCGTGCAATATGTACCTGGCTTAGCTAACAATCTACTATTTATTGGGACGATGGTTGATCAACAACTCAAGGTTGAGTTTGACAGTGACAAATGTCTTGTCAAAGACATCAAGAATCACTACAAAGTGATTGCTACAGGAGCTAGAGTCAACGAGAATCGACTCTACAATTTAATGCAAGATCTTTTACTCAAGCTATAGTAAGCATTGTTGATAGTCGAAGTGATCTTTGGCATCAAAGGTTTGGTCATATTAGTGCTCAAAGCTTGCAATCCTTAAAAGAGGTAATCTAGTTGTTGGATTGCCTGATATCTCCATATTTAATAAAAAAAACAAGTTATTTAAGTTCTACATTCATCAAGTAATCAAAGATAGAAGACATACCAAAAAAATACTGATAACTACAAAAAAGTTTAGATCACTATCTAGAATTGAATCTAGATACCCAAAATTTATTGAATATCATATAAAGTCAGTTTTTATTTTTGGAATCATTAAGATTTGCTATCCAATTGAACTCTTTGAAATACAATCACTAATGAATTAAGTCTATTTCTCAACTGAGAAATACTCTATACCAAGAATACCGTATATCTTATCACATAATTTTACTAATGAACCATGGTGACTCACAAGTTATGTATCTTACAAGCAATATAAAACAAAATAAACAGTTTCTGTCTCTCTTCACATTGTTCGTTTGATCAATTAGCTTTATCTAGGAGTTTCTAAACTACTCAAGTTAGTTGCTAATGTTTTAGAAATCTCAAATGTTCAAGTGAAAATCTCAATCGCACTAGTACAACACCGCATTCAGATTCTTATCCAAATCATTTTAAAGTTAACAAATGAATCTTCCATAAAAATATCTGTTAACCTGCAAGTAATTATTCTAAACAATAATTGTCCATATGTCTATGTTCAACGATTGGTTTAATATACCAAATAAACATAGTATATATCATTATCTAGTAGATTTCACCAAAATCCACATATGTTACTCACATAACTCACTAGAAAACTTGTAACTCAACTACTAAAGAATTCTATTTCTCATGAGTTAATAATATATTTGGAAAATCTTTGAGATTGAGAATATATCTATGATCCTCCCAACTCAACTTACCTCTAACAACAAAATCTCTTCCACTCAATCGACCCCACACTGATCCTAGCCCTTAAATTAAGATTAGGTTGACCCAATATGAAAATATATAATTAAACTTACTCGAATGCAATTGACTTGAATGTCTATATCAAATGTGTTGGATTATTCTCCTATAATCCAATAGTTAATCTACATCTATTCATTTATCCAATTCTATAGTTTTATTCATGGTTTTACATAGTCTGTAAAAATACACGAGAATCGCACAAACATGTGGTTTTGACAACGAACTATCCAAGAGTTGTCGAAGGCTAACAGTTTCATATTATCACTTGTTATGAAGCTAATGACTTGCCTAATTTTAGCAAGTAAATTTTTGGGAAGACCTAACTAGATAAGTGACAGTGCATTGTGGCTAAGTGCCAAATGTGACTTGGGACTTAATTAGCTACCCTAGTTGGATGAGTCTAAATGACATTTCTCATTAGTATAAATAGCTAATCATTTAATGATGATGATAATGATTATTCTACTTTGAATATTGCTAGCAATGCTTACTACTTAATAGCAGAAGTATCCCAGACAGAGTTATCAGTTACTCAGAGGTAGTTTAGAGTGCATGGCTACATCCGCTATGTTTTGTACTTGTATCATCTTATTTTGTATATGCTACTCATTGAATCAATCATATCTTCTTATTGCATTTAGTATTACATAGTGCTACGCACGATCGTAAGCTATTTCATGACAAACATTGTAGTGATTTGTATTCTAGCTTATACCGCACACGAGGTTCATAAATAATCATTGTACTCAGCTCATTAAATTGAAGCATAAGGTAGGATTTTTCTTGCACATTATTTTGTCTTGAAATATCTAATATGTTAATGTTTTTTCTAGAATAGTACCCAACATAATAAAAGAGATGTGCAATTTTCAACCTTATAGGGTCCACGTGTCATCAAAAGGTGGATGAATGTGGTTCTACCTCGAGCTACCTCAAACTCCATAAATATGTGTAGCTCTTCTCATAATTTTTGATGAAGAACCAAAGCTTTGTAGCTAATTCTTGCCACTTTGGATCCACACAATTTATGCTTGATATTTCTCTATCTTTCTCTCTCTAACTCATGTTGAGGCTAATGCTAATACACTAATTTCTTGTACTTTTGCTCATTTATGATTCATTGCTATCATTCTCTGATGCTTAGCATGCTAGATTCTGGTTAAGACATAAATGATGTACTAGATCTTGCTATTCAATCTAGATTCAGGTTATTGTGCTAATCATAAAGCTTAATTAGATCTATCATAATTGTGGATCTTCCCACACGTGTGAATTCTGGAAATTTTGTCACTACCACTCCTTATTGTCAACTGAAGTGCTTCCAATTTGCTTGAAAGAGGTGAATGAGAGGTGGGAAAAGAAAGAGCGTGGCCATGCCACATCATACATAAAATTATTTATTGGGCCATGGAATATTTGTATGAGTTAAAACATAACCTTTGCATCACATGCTTGAGTCATGCATCATTGTGAGAGAGTATTTAGACCAAAGAACATGCATAGTTGTATAAGACTCTATTGTTGAGATACATGCATAGTTTGTATTAGACTCTATTGTTGAGATACATGCATAGTCGTGGAATGTTTACTTAGACTTCAAAGTCAAATACCACCTCTTTTAATGCAATGACATTTGTTTTGGGACTCTGACCTAAAAATGAGTATATTTTCTGTATGAAGTCCAAAATCATGTTTTTTATGAGTCATTTTCCAAATTATAGAAAAACATAAGTACCACAAAATGCGTTTTTACAATAAAACAGGACAATTTTTTTTTTTTGCAAATTGCATTAAATCATCATAGTTAAAAATCAAATAACACATGAAAACTCCGCAATTATAAAATACAAGAGGGTCTCAAATACATTGGGATATTTATTTTTCAAAGTACATATACTAAAGATTTTTCACTAACGCCTCTCAATTCGAAACTTGACATATTCTCAACACTCTTCTTTTTTAGTTGATGAAGTCAAAGACTTATCTTCTTCATTGGAGTCGCATGGCAAACCTGTTAAAAATGTCACTTCAAACTTTGTTACATTTGGTGTATCTTGAGATATGAGATCATGATAGGATATCACACATGTGGAGTCTGTTTCCCACGTGTGAAAAGATGTACATAACTTGTTTTTATAAAGTTAGATTGATTATTAGATGATCTACCCACGTGTGAAATTGACCATTGAGTAGAATCTAGAAAATAAATCAATTTGGTCAAACTTTTGTAAATAGAATGCACATCCATGTGAATGAGTAATGCCTCCAACATTTCAAGATGCCATTTACACATGTGGATAGATAGTAGATGATAAGATAGAGAGATTCCATTAGTTCCTATTGTATAGAGAATATCCTATAAATGTGGAAGACTAGCTTTTTGTTTTCTAGCCAAAGAGAATAGTCAACTTTGGAAAATGAGCATTGGTGGATCTGGATGACTAGGCACTCTTCACACGTGTGAAGACTTGTTAGACAATACATAGCTCGTGGATGTACTTGATCTATAAGGGATCAACCAAATCAATGAGAAGTTGAGATGTGACAATGGCAAATTCTAGTTTTCTTGTATTTTCTACATTTGTCTTGAGTTTTGATGAAAGGAATACTCTTGTATGCTTGAATACTTTTATCTCTGTTTACAGTTCGTACAGGGGACTGTCCTCCACACGTGTGAGGCCGATCTACTAGGTTTTTAGTCATTTGATCCATTGCTCTTTCTTAAATCATAGTGTAATGCATCTAGATCAAGATCTAGCACTTAGAACTTGATAGATCATTAAATTAAGCAATCAATAACTCTTATATTGTTTGTATAATTATACTTGTCCTTCTTTCTTAAAATTGACATGGTATCAGAGCCAAGGCTAAGAGTGATCTAATGATTAATTAGTCTTGTGAAATCATTGACAATGAGTTGTTTCTGAGCTTTACTTAAGAGGGCGAGTTTCAAGGAGATAGATACCATAGATATATTTGGTCAAGATCGATTTGTGGGCTGTTGTTGTACTTTCCACACATGTGAAACCATACAACAACCTTCAAATTAACTTCCTTCAGTGTTTTTGACCCAAAAATGTGCATACTAGTCTAAAATTAAAGGTTTTTGGTGTATGTCTAGATCTAGTTCAATCTATTGAATGGTAATGATCAAATAGTGTTTCGATTCATTGATGCAATTCATTTTGAAGCATTAAATCAGATATATAAGTCTGATTTTGTTCAGATCTTAAGTGTGTGTGAAATATCAAACAAAATTGTATTAGAATTAATTTTTTGGAGAAGTGATTTGCTAGGATATTTGAAGTAGATCTATTATACCATCATCCAAGTTGAACTAGGTTGATTGGGCCAAGATTAAACGCTTCTTGGAAAGCTAGAAATCTATCTTAGATCACTCTTTATTAAGAGGTCTTTGTTCATCTCATAGGCTTTCATTCACAATGTATCTATGGGTGGATATTTGTTTGAATCTAGTGAGAAACTAACTTCCAAAAACTATTCCATTTGGAAAGTGAGGATGGAATCACTACCAGTGATCCATGACCTTTTGATATTGTTTTAGGAGTTGGAAGAGCCTCAAGCTGCCCAAGAACAACTAAAAAACACAAGAAGACGGCTAGATTAGCCTTGTGAAAGTTTTCAGATCCCTAAGATCAATCACTTGAAAGATCTTTGGTTAGAAAGATAAATACACTATCAATCTCACCAATTAGAAAATCAGCATCTCACACAAAATGAGATGCAACACTAATAGAACTTGATCAAGCTTAAATGAAATGATAAAGTACTATTGTTGTTTGTACAAAACCAGCAAGCTACTATATTTACATGTGTGGATCCAAAAATAGCATTTATAGATCATTCTACACATAAAATTGCATGCAATCACAAGTATAGTGCACCAATGGATAGTAGAAACCCAAGGGAACCATGTATAAACATGAAATGAGATATAGAAGAGAGAATATTACTCTCTCCACGAGTTACATCCTTTTATAACAAGTCCAAATCCTATTTGGTCTTGGCTTTCCCTCCAAAATGCTAACCCTACTATTTTTGGGTCTAGATTCAAAGTACCCAACATTCAAATTTGAATCTACTCTTCTAACTTTCCCACACTTTCAAGAAGTGTTTATTCAAATGACATTTGCTAGAAACCGACTCCGTTTGAAGGTATTGGACCCATCGACTGGAGAGTTGAAAACTCAACCCATTTGCTATGCCCTAATAGCGGTCTTTGTGGACCACAAG